>JADLZL010006552.1:0-122844 GCA_015844335.1 Chrysopogon serrulatus
CCAAACCTAAAAATGAGTTCGGCACAAGTACTTTTGCCTTCCAAAAACGCCTCCAACAAATTGACCCTATACACGCGACGCATTTTGGGGTATCTGCCCGATCGAGGACAAAAGCGTCCTTCTCTCTCCTCAACCCATTCTCTGGCGGGCGGAAGCGTAGTGGGCCCGTGGCTTTGTGTCGCAGGTGCGGCGGGCGGAGGCGAAGTCCCTTGGCGGTCTTGGCGGCCACTCAGAAGCTTCGGCCAACGCTGTTCCCGTCGCTCCGAGCTCCCTCTGCACATTCACCGGCGGCGACACCCTTCTTCCAAGCAGCGCCACGACAGTCAGTCTTTGAGGTCGATCCGCCCGTGGCCTCACCGGATCTGGTGGGTCGGGGCCGCGGAGCCGGCCGGCCGCCGGGCAGCCACCACCGCACTGCCTGCCGCCGCCCACGGAGCAACCACGCAGCCGGGAATCGTCGCGGCTCGAGTGGGGGGTTCCGCCCGCCCGCCCAGATCCGTGGTCGGGGTGGGGAAGGACGGCTGGGGATGGGGAGGGGGGGCGCGGATGGGGAAGGTGTAACACCCGGTGTTACGTTAAGCAAAAACTGCCATGTCATCATCATCATTGCATAAGCATTTATGATTAGAAAACCCTAATTCAAACAATTAAAATGAGTTTATGATTCTAGGGTGTTGTTTGAGTTCTTTATATCACATGTGTATGTGTTGATAATCTAAACTTCACTCACATGTTTACTTTTATTAATAAAAGCCATCAACTAAAATGAATCTTGATGTTTGCTAGTGCTTGGCTAACTCTAACTCACATCTCAAAGATGTTTTACAAGTCAAGTGAGGTACAATGAAGAACCAAATTTGAAATGGGAGTTCAAAATCCTAAACCCTAGCTTGAGGGCTAAGTGTTGGGTTTTGAATTTCACTTTCAATTTTGGTGAGCTAATTGTAATTAATTTTCTAAATAAAAGTTGCTAACCAATAGCACTATTTCAAAGTATGAACTTTGTACTTTGAAAGTGTACTATTGGTTGGGTTTGAAAAGTGCCACATCATCATAATTTATTTGCCCAAAGATTCAATTTGAAAATCATTTCAAAAGGGAGATTTTGAAAGTGTTTTTACCCCCTTCATAATTTCACCTCAAAATATTCAAAATTTGGGAAATATTCCAAAATACAGTTTGTGCATCTCTTTGAGCTCTACAACTTTGGTATATAAAGTTTTTCAAGTTTTTGAATAAAATTTGGATTAATTTCAAAAGTAATTTGAATTTCAAATTGTTCCCTTTTGAGTTTTAAACTACACTTCAAAAATTATTGGGTTTCATGAAAAATTTCCTAAATGAAAGTTGTAGACATTGAGAAATGGAATAACTTTTATTTTTGGAGATTTTCATCTTTTATTCAAAATTTGAAAGTAATTTTGAAATCCCAAAAGATAGGGTTTTATCCCCTTTCCAAATTTGATGTTCAAATTCAAAAACTATTTGGAATCTGCCCAAACTCCTTAAATCAAAGTTGTAGAGCTGGAAAAGTTACACAATTGGTATTTTGGGATATTTTTGTGAACAGTTCAACTTTTGAAAATAATTTTGAAATTGGAGAGAAAAGGTGGCACTTTGTCTCATGAGTGAGGGGGGGTGGACGCCCATTTTGCCCGGCTGCCATGCGGCCGGTCGACCCGGCGGCCGCCGTGCGTTCGTTCTCGCCCGTTTCAGCGTTTCCGCGCCTCCAACCAGCTCGCCGGCCGTGAAGACCCCGTCCACCTGTCGGGCCGGTCCTTTGTTTATAAAAGCCGTCGTCGTCGGCGCATTCTCCTTTTTCCCCTCCACTGCTCACCGCCGGCCGCCACCCTTGCGTTGCAAAATTCACACTCCACGCGCCGTCATCGCTTCCTCCATCTTGCCAGTAGCTCCGCCTTGATCTTGCGCTTCTTTTGAGTTAGGAAGTGCAAGTTGAGGTCGCCGGAATCGCCTTAACCGAGCCATCCCCTTCAACTCCGACCAACCGCCGCCGCCGTGGTGAGACACCGCCGTTCGCCCTCCTCCAGTCCCGCTCTAGGGTGTTTTCGCGTCGCGTCGGGTTTTCACTTTGAGTGTGCTGGTCATGTTGGTGTACTGGGCGCCGTCGGGCTCGGAGGAGCTACGGCGGCCGTGCCGTGCCCGGTCATGAGCCGGGTCATCGCCCCGGTGTTTCGAGGGGTCGGCATAGGTTGTGTAGCAGCTCGTTGAGCGCGGCGTGGGGCGTAGAGTCCGTTGAGGTAGTTAGTTTTCGCGGAGAAACGCTGTCGTCGGCGAAAGAACCGCCGTTGGCCGTGTTGCGGCACTCGTTTCTCCGTCGGAGCAGGAGGGAGGAGGAAGGAAGGGCTGACAGGCGGGCCTGCCTGTCAGGAAGGAGAGGAGGGTGCTTTTCTTTTTTAAGTTTCAAAGAGTTTTTCATCTTTTTGCGCGGCCGAGGCCCTTGGGCCGAGTTGGGCCGCCTGATGAGCCCGGCGAGGAAAACAAAAAGTTTTTTCTTTTTCTGATTTTTAATTTCCAAAAGCAGTTTTCATCTTTTTGTGTTAATTTCATTAGATAAAAATACAATAAAAATATGTGTGTGCTCTTCATAATATGCTCTATCTATGAAATTTATTTTGTGTGCTAATTAGATGGTAATGAGTTTAATTATGAAGTTTGGTTAAGTTTTGATTAAGTTTTGTATTAAGCTTAATTAATCCTTTTTAATTAATGTTTAATTAGTTAATTCTTTGATTAATTAGGGTTTAATTAATCTCCAATTAGTTTAAGTTAATTAGTGGCTTTCAACGACTGTAAAAATGGTCAATAAATTAGTAATCACCTTTAATCACTAATAAGGTTGCTTGATTTTGGAATTGAGTGATGACCCTAGGTCATTAACCACGATGACCTTCGGCATTTCATGTTGATTGCGTATCGCTAGTCCGTCGTCGTCGACGCTAGTTATACCTTCTTAGTATAAGGTTACCGTGAAGGAAAGTTGTACTCAAGATAAGTTAACGTTTGATGCATCATTGTTGCATGTTCATTCAATTCTTGCATTGTAATCATGCATCTCAATCGTGTAGCTATCGAATCCGAGGAGGGAGTTGAGTCATCTCCGGTTCGAAGAGGTTGGATCTGATCCTGGTGATTGGGTAGCTGCACCTCACTTCGTCGAGCCCCCAAGGCAAGCCCGGATGCATTCAAACCCTGCCTTGTATTTCGAAAAGTTTTTATGATTTCATGTGATGATCTTGCATTAGGTGTAGGAGTTGTGTGTTACCCTACTTGATGCATTTACCATACCTTGATATATTATCCTGGATACTGTTTTGATTTCGAAATGCTTAGTATGCGCTTAGTCTTGCTACTACTAGTGTAGGGTTTTGATAAACTGTTTACAAAGGTGTGATCACAATGATCCCTGATGGGAATTTACGAAAACCTGATGTTGCTTGTCGCCTACCTCTCACCTTGGCCGGGTCAGGGGTACGCCCAAGAACATGATGATGAGTAAATCGAGACGCCGGTGGAGTGACTTGCATCGGGGAGGGGCCTCGCCCCGGTGTAGTGTAGATCCCACTTGTGTCGGTTAAGCACCGTTCGTTGCTTGGCCCTTGGATCATGAGGTTATTGGATAGTACTAGTCGCATGCTAATGGCGGTAAACTCCACTTGGACTATCTTTTACTAGAGCGGACAAGTAGCGTGTGCCCATCCTACGATGCGCACCGCCCGAAGTGACCGGCGGCGGCCGTAGTGAGGTGGTGTCTTGTACCTCCGTTACGGTAGGGAGAAATCCGGGCGTGAGTTGATGTATGTAAGATGTTGGTCCTGCATACATCGTGCGGCTAGGAAGCCCCAGCTGGGTATATAAAGCGATTCGAATCGTCGTGTGCTCCACGATATGGGAGCCGTGATCCTCGCACCAGCATCGTAGTAATAATGAAAGTTGAGTATGGAAAGTTTTGAATTCGGTATATGTTTGGCAAGTGATTGATACATTAAGGACTGGCTTAGTCTTTTTAGCAAAAGAGTCTGTTGATCTTGCTAAAGCCTCACCTTGATTCCTTTTAGCCAGCATTCCTGAGTCTTCTCCCCAATTTTGGTCGGGTAAGTCTTGCGGAGTACTTTTTGTACTCGGGGTTTGTTCAACCCCATTGCGGGTGAACCGCATGGGCAAGCGTGCTACGGCCCTTCTTTTGCATGGCGGTTATCGAAGAGATGACCGATGAAGAGTGAATTGAGTGGCCTGCAGGCGGGGCACCTTTTGTTGAGTGAGTGTAATAAAGTTATATAATGATACTTCCATTTGTTTGTAATATTACTACTCGGTTTGTATAAGTTTTACAAAATGTTTGTAAATTAAGTTATTGTAAGTCTTCCGCTACTACGGTATTTTGTATGAAAATTTGTTGTAATCTTGTGATGTATTTGTAAGTATCGATCCTGGAGTGTTTGTGGTTTATCGGGGATCCACCCGACGGAACATTCTAGGTTATATGGTGTATAAGCATGGTTGACCGAGGTCTTAGGGACAAGGTCGGTGCTTGTGGGCCATATAATTTAGAAAGGTTACGCCACACGAAGGGTATCGAGCGGTACTTACAAAGATACTCACGAGTGTTACTTTTCAAAAACTTCAAAATGTTTTGGATCCAAAAGTTAAATGGGGTTTTGGTCCAAATTGCTTTACGCTCCGTCTTAATTCTTTCTTATAGTCTTGATAGGTGCTATTTAAAAGAGGGTCTTAAGCGGAGTATCATGTGTTGTTTTTCTCTTTTTGCCCTATATTGCTAAAAAAGTATGCTTGTGTAAGATTAAAAGATTTTTACTCGATCCGTAGGTCCGATCATGCATCATATTTAATTCACATGTTTAAAAATTTAATTCCCGAAACAAAGTGGTTGGGCTAAGTAAAATCAAACCTGTTCTTCTTGCGACTCTAAGGTTCCCTATCTTATAGACTCTATCTTTACTTACTACTGAGGATGGCACGCACTAAGCGGTCGCCCGTAAGATGAACGGACCAAAGGGAGTACCGCGTCACCGGATGGCGCCCGCGTAGCCACGATCTTTGAGGCGGGACCTAGCGAGCCTTGATGCGGGAGGAAGATAACCAAAAAGGCGAGAAGATAGGCGAGTTGGGCTGGCGAGCTAGCTATTTGTTACCAAAAGATCATTGCAAGGCAACAATTGAGAACATCAAGCTGAAGTCCGAGATAGAGAATCTGCGGGGAGCAAGAGCGAGAAGGATATCAAGTCCATCCACAGTATCGGCGGAGAATTGCCCAACTTGAGCGGGAACTAGAAGCCACAAGGAACCAAAGAAATGATGGGGTGCGATGCTATTGAAGAGTTGCGAGGCTCGGGTGGAGGATCTTGAAGCATATACCGCTGCATTACGAGGAGGTCCATCATCAGTATAATCTCCATAATCCGGTGTACCGGCCAGCGGGGTAGTCGCGGATGATTTAGGATCGGTGGAATCACCGAAGTGTGCCCGACCCCAACCGAGGAGTCGAGGCGGATGAGTCCATTGCGGGCAATGAGTCGACCCGGATGAGGGGGTCGACATCGAGCTCCCGAAAGAGAGAGATGTAATATATGTTAAATAGTCAACTTTGGGGTGTCAGGCCTATGGGCGGACTTGTAAAATAAATAAGTGAACCTTTGTATGGTGGCTTGCCTTTGTTGCTTTCAATTTTAATAAACCCCGCTTTGTGAATAAATCCGATCTTGTTTATAACGGATGTCCGGTCATTCGCAAGAGAGGGGTGAGGTCCCTCGGCACCACAAGCACCACCGTCTTTGGGCTGAAAGGTGGCGGCTTTAGTCCACGCCACACTTGAAAATGCCCGTATGCTACGGGAGATAAGTCGGCCAGAATCGAGAATGCACCACGTGAAAATCGGGGGGTCGTCGTAATCACGACGAAATCACCTATCTGCGGACTTTACCGATACTCGTCCGCCGGTGTTCACGGGGCTGAGGAGCCCCTAGAAGCTAATGATTGGCTTCGCATTATAGATCTGAAGTTTGATCTCTTTGGAAGGTTGTCCGGACTTGATGAAACCCAAGTTTGCCGCCCCCGGTGAGAGGCCCTGCATCCGCATGGTGGGCGAATTTCCTTACGGCGGCCGGCCGGCCGGCCAATCACACGGACCGTGTTCAAAGATGCATTCCGTCGGCATTTTATACTGACGGAGTAATGCAAGCTAAGTTAGAAGAATTTTTAGCCCTGAAACAAGGTGGACAATCGGTGGTGCGAGACGTGAATTCCTTTAGCCACCTCTCACGGTATGCACGAGAACATGTGGATCTTGATATAAAGAAGAAGAAGTGCTTCCTCGAGGGGTTTAAAGGGAGATATCAAAACCCACCTTACCTCAAACCCCAATGCCACTTTCTACGAGGCGGTGGATATAGCTATTGCCTATGAGAAATCCCCTGTCGGAGCAAAAGAGTGAGGGCGGCGTGCTTTCTCTCGACAATACGGTGGAATCGAAGCGCCCGAGAAAAGTTATCTACCATCCCACCCGGCACTATCGCCCACCATTTCGCTATCCACAACGGCCGCAAAATCCTCAACCCTATCGCTACCCACCACAGCGGCAACAAGCCCCGAGGCAACGGGTGTACCCTCGCCTTTTGCCGCAACCTATCCCCGGCGGCCGAACACCCGGGGTGTTGAAACCCAACTCCACCGGCTCCACAAACTACTTCTACCGGTTTCGGCCCGTGTTTCAATTGTGATCAAGTCGGGCATCGTATCGAAACTGTCCCTTACCCCAAAAGGAATGCTTCCCAATTTCAGCAAGGGTGCGGTAGTCAACAGCCCCGAGTCAAAGGCGGGGGGTGTTCCACAAGCGTGTCCCGAAGGTTAATGCCGGGGAAGAAGGCTGGGCGCGTCTATCAAGTCCGGTCGGAGGCGTTCTTGAAGGAGAACCCGTGTTGATGGGTATGTTCCCTGTTGCCGATCACCCCGCACTTACATTATTTGATTACGGTGCATCTCATACATTTATCAACCGCACCTTTGTTACCAAGCATGAAATTCCCATAAAAGAAATTAAAGATGAGTTTATGGTGCAATCACTTAGGGAGGCGTATGTGTAATGCGGCGGGTAGTCTTTCAGATTCCTATATCTCTTGGTGGGTATTTATATCCCACGGATCGATAGTATTGAAGGATCAAAATATAGATGTGATCCTCGGAATGAGCTGAGATTTACGCCCGGTATGGCGGCTGTGATAGATACCTTGAATAGAAATGTTAATTTGTTGCTACCCGATAACCGATCCCCACTCCTTATCCAATTTCCGATTCCCAAGAAGCGGTTACGACCGCTAATGCAACCTCGGTGCCGGCACTTCAAGATATACCCGGTGATGCGTGAGTTTCGGATGTGTTCCACGATGATTTACAGGCTACCACTTAGGAAAGAGATGTTGAATTTGTGATTGAGTTGAAGCGGAGATACTTGCACGGTATCGAAGAGCTTATAGGATGCCCCAAAAGAATTAGGCTGAATTGAAAACTCAATTGAAAGAACTGTTGGATAAAGGTTTTATCCGACCTAGTTCATCGCCCGTGGGGTTGTCCTGCAATCTTTGTGAAAAAGAAAGATCAAACTCGAGAATGTGTGTGGACTATCGTCCATTAAACGAGGTGACCATCAAAAATAAATATCCTCTTCCTCGTATCGATCTTCTCTTTGATCAACTTGCGGGAGCCAAGGTGTTCTCAAGATTGATCTTAGATCGGCTACCACCAAATACGTATACGGTAGGAAGATATTCGAAAACCGCCTTTACCACCGGATACGGCCTATACGAATATCTAGTCATGTCATTTGGGCTTACTAATGCTCCGGCCCATTTCATGTATCGATGAACTTCGGTGTTTATGCCCGAGCTCGATCGTTTTGTCGTAGTGTTCATCGGCGACATTCTTATATATTCAAAAATAAAGAAGAGCATGCGGAGCATCTCCGTATTGATTCTGTCTCGTCTCCGAGAGCATCGGCTTTATGCTAAATTTAGTAAGTGTGAGTTTTGGCTTAGTGAAGTCAAATTCCTTGGGCATGTCTTATCGGCCGAGGGTGTCGTTGATTGATCCCGGCAAAATCCAAGATATTCTTAATTGGAAACCACCCACCACCGTTCATCAAGTTCGTAGCTTCCTTGGAATGGCGGGATATTACCGTCGTTTCGTTCTGATTTCTCCAAATTAGCCAAACCAATCACGAGAACTCCTCAAGAATCAAACCAAATTCCGATGGTCATTTGAATGTGAGCAAGCTTTCCATAAGTTAAAAGATCTTCTAACCACTTTGCCCCAATCCTTGCTCGGCCCGGATATTGAAAAGCCATTCGATGTGTATTGTGATGCGTCGGCATCGGCATCGGAATGTGTGTTAATGCAAGAGGGCAAAGTTATTGCTTATGCTTCGAGGCAGTTGAAGAGACATGAAGAGCATTATCCAACTCATGATCTTGAGTTAGCGATTGTGCATGCTCGAAAATATGGAGGCATTATTTCTTTGGGCAACAAATGTCATATTTATAGTGATCATAAAAGTTTGAAGTATATCTTCACACGAGTCGAGTTGAATATGAGGCAGCGAAGGTGGCTTGAATTAATCAAAGATTATGATCTTGGCGTCCATTATCATCTGGCAAAGCCAATGTGGTTGCGGATGCTCTTAGTCGAAAAGAGTCGGTGCAAGCTGTCTTCTTTGTCACTCCGGTAAATCTGAGTCTATGTCAAGAGTTAGAGAGATTAAATATTGATATAATTTCTCGGGGTACTCTGAATGATATCACCATACACTCATCTATTCAAGAAAAGATTATTGCCGCTCAACGAGAAAGCAAAGGGCTCAAGCATATCAGAGAAAAAGTCAGATCAGGGCAAGCATCTTGCTTCCGCCTTGATGATGACAATGTGTTATGGTTCAAAAATCGTCTGGTTGTTCCAAAAGTTCCTGAGCTCCGGCAGATGATTCTTGATGAAGCTCACCTAACCAGATTCTCGATTCACCCAGGTAGCAATAAAATGTATCATGACTGAGGCGAGAGATTGCAGTGGACTAAAATGAAAATCGAGATAGCCCGCTATGTTGCAAGATGTGACACTTGTCGAGAGAAAGTCAAAATTTGTGCATCGAAGGCTGCTTAGGAATGCTACAACCTTTACCAATTCCGACTGGAAGTGGGAAGATATAAGTATGGATTTTTATTGTGGGTGCGCCTACAACATCAAAGGGTTATGATTCTATATGGGTGATTGTGGATCGATTGACTAAGTCGGCCCATTTTATTCAGTGAAGAATATTTACCGCGCACCTCAATATCTTGCGGTTATACATAGACCGAATTATGTGTTTGCATGGGGTACCCAAGTCTATTGTTACCGATAGAGGCACACGGTTTGTTGCTAAATTCTGGCAGAAATTTCATGAAACCTTGGGTACTAATTTATTATATAGTACGACTTACCATCCGCAAACTGGGGGGGGTGCGAAAAGAGTAAATCAAATTCTAGAAGATATGTTGAGATCTTGTGTATTGACATATTCCTCGGCATGGGATGAATGTTTGCCATTAGCAGAATTTGCTTATAATAATAGCTATCAAGAAAGTCTCAAAATGGCACCATTTGAAGCATTATATGGGCGACGATGTCGTACTCCACTTAAGCTGGTGCGAACCGGGGAGAAAGGTGGTTCTATGGGGTTGATTTAGTTAAAAAGCGAAGATAAAGTCGGACAAATTCAAGCAAATCGAGAAGGGCTCGGTCTCGACAAAAGAGTTATGCGGTCGTCATCGCCGACCCTTGGCGTTTAAAGTTGGAGATTATGTATACTTGAAGGTGTCACCGAGCAAAGGTATCGACCGTTTCGGGGTGAAAGGTAAACTAGCACCTCGATACATCGGTCCTTTTCAAATTATTGAACGTGTGGGGAAAGTAGCATATCGTGCGGATCTACGAGCAATTGTCTCTTGTACACAATGTGTTTCATGTGTCACAATTAAAAAAATGTTTGCGAGTACCGGACAAGGTCGTCGACATTGAAGGCATCAATATTGAGCCCGATCTAACAAGTCTTGAATATCCAATCAAAATTCTTGACCGAAAAGACCGAGTCACCCGCAGGCACATAAGGCGATTTTATAAAGTTCGGTGGGATCGGCACTCGAGGATGAAGCCACTTGGGAATACGAGGAATTCTTGAATGAGCACTTTTAGGAGTTTCTTTCTTCTTTTTCCTAAGTCACGATTCGTTTCTAAGAATTGTGACTTTCCAAAAACATGAGACTTGTAATATGAACCTTCTACCTCCCTCATGAACCAATGTAAGATGTGTTTGCTTGACACATTTTCTTTTCCATTACTTAGCCCTAAGCTTTGAATCTCGGGGACGAGATTCCTTTTAAGGGAATATAATGTAACACCCGGTGTTACGTTAAGCAAAACCTGCCATGTCATCATCATCATTGCATAAGCATTTATGATTAGAAAACCCTAATTCAAACAATTAAAATGAGTTTATGACTCTAGGGTGTTGTTTGAGTTCTTTATATCACATGTGTATGTGTTGATAATCTAAACTTCACTCACATGTTTACTTTTTATTAATAAAAGCCATCAACTAAAATGAATCTTGATGTTTGCTAGTGCTTGGCTAACTCTAACTCACATCTCAAAGATGTTTTACAAGTCAAGTGAGGTACAATGAAGAACCAAATTTGAAATGGGAGTTCAAAATCCTAAACCCTAGCTTGAGGGCTAAGTGTTGGGTTTTGAATTTCACTTTCAATTTTGGTGAGCTAATTGTAATTAATTTTCTAAATAAAGTTGCTAACCAATAGCACTATTTCAAAGTATGAACTTTGTACTTTGAAAGTGTACTATTGGTTGGGTTTGAAAAAGTGCCACATCATCATAATTTATTTGCCCAAAGATTCAATTTGAAAATCATTTCAAAAAGGGAGATTTTGAAAGTGTTTTTACCCCCTTCATAATTTCACCTCAAAATATTCAAAATTTGGGAAATATTCCAAAATACAGTTTGTGCATCTCTTTGAGCTCTACAACTTTGGTATATAAAGTTTTTCAAGTTTTTGAATAAAATTTGGATTAATTTCAAAAGTAATTTGAATTTCAAATTGTTCCCTTTTGAGTTTTAAACTACACTTCAAAAATTATTGGGTTTCATGAAAAATTTCCTAAATGAAAGTTGTAGACATTGAGAAATGGAATAACTTTTATTTTTGGAGATTTTCATCTTTTATTCAAAATTTGAAAGTAATTTTGAAATCCCAAAAGATAGGGTTTTATCCCCTTTCCAAATTTGATGTTCAAATTCAAAAACTATTTGGAATCTGCCCAAACTCCTTAAATCAAAGTTGTAGAGCTGGAAAAGTTACACAATTGGTATTTTGGGATATTTTTGTGAACAGTTCAACTTTTGAAAATAATTTTGAAATTGGAGAGAAAAGGTGGCCTTGTCTACAGTAGTGAGCGGGGGGGTGGGCGCCATTTGCCCGGCTGCCATGCCGGCGGTCGGCCGGCGGCCGCCGTGGCCGTTTCGCCCGTTCAGCGTTTCCAGCGCCTCCAACCAGCTCGCCCGGCCGTGAAGACCCCCGTCCACTGTCCGGTAGGTCCTTTGTTTATAAAAGCCGTCGTCGTCGGCGCATTCTCCTTTTCCCCTCCCCTTTGCTCACCCGCCGGCCGCCACCCTTGCGTTGCAAAATTCACACTCCCAGCGCCGTCATCGCTTCCTCCATCTTGCCGGTAGCTCCGCCTTGATCTTGCGCTTCTTTTGAGTTAGGAAGTGCAAGTTGAGGTCGCCGAGGAATCGCCTTAACCGAGATCCACTCCCTTGTTTTCATGACATCGTCCAACCGCCAAGCCGAGCTCATCGTGGTGAGACACCGCCATGTTCGCCCTCCTCCAGTCCCGCTCTAGGGTGTTTTGCGTCGCGTCAGGTTCTGAGGTCCTATACGGTGTTGGTGCTGGTCATGTTGGTTGGTACAAGTGAGCATCGATGTCGGGCTGCCCGCCGTCATGCTAAATTATCCGGTATGCGTATAGTGATGCTTTCCGCGGCGTGGTGTAGTGGGGTCATCGTGTCACGGGGAGTGTATCGTCGGAGGAGCTCCGGGCATAGGTTGTGTGGTGTGCTTCGTTGGCGCGGCGTACGTGTGCGCACTCCGGTGGAGAGGAGTCGTTGATGCGGTTGATTGAATTTCGCGGGGTGTAGTCGTCGGCGGAAACCGGCGTCGGCGAGGGCCGTCTTAATCGTATGCTTGTTCGATCGGGGAGAGGAGGAAGGAAGGGTGACGGGCTGCCCGCCTGAACGTGATAAGAGAAGCGACGCTGTAGCGAGCGCGCCGCCAGACGGCCGCCTGCAGTGAAGCCTTGAGAAGAAAAATGTTTTTCCTTTTAGCCTTTAATTTTCTAAATTTAGGCCTTTTTGTATAAATATTATTTGGGTGAGATAAAAAAACAAAGAGTTTTTCTTTTACATTTTTAATTTCCAAAGCACAGTTTTCATCTTTTTTGTGTTAATTTCATCAGGCGGATAAAAAATACAATAAAAATATGTGTGTGCTCTTCATAATATGCTCTATCTATGAAATTTATTTTTGTGTGCTAATTAGATGGTAATGAGTTTAATTATGAAGTTTGGTTAAGTTTTGATTAAGTTTTGTATTAAGCTTAATTAATCCCTTTTTAATTAATGTTTAATTAGTTAATTCTTTGATTAATTAGGGTTTAATTAATCTCCAATTAGTAAGTTAATTAGTGGCTTTCAACGATTTGTAAAATGGTCAATAAATTAGTAATCACCTTTAATCACTAATAAGGTTGCTTGATTTTTGGAATTGAGTGATGACCCTAGGTCATTAACCACGATGACCTTCGGCATTTCATGTTGATTGCGTATCGCTAGTCCGTCGTCGTCGGCGCTAGTTATACCTTCTTAGTATAAGGTTACCGTGAAGGAAAGTTGTACTCAAGATAAGTTAACGTTTGATGCATCATTGTTGCATGTTCATTCAATTCTTGCATTGTAATCATGCATCTCAATCGTGTAGCTATCGAATCGAGGAGGGAGTTGAGTCATCTCCGGTTCGAAGAGGTTGGATCGATCCTGGTGATTGGGTAGCTGCACCTCACTTCGTCGAGCCCCAAGGCAAGCCCCGGATGCATTCAAACCCCGCCTTGTATTTCGAAAAGTTTTTATGATTTCATGTGATGATCTTTGCATTAGGTGTAGGAGTTGTGTGTTACCCTACTTGATGCATTTACCATACCTTGATATATTATCCACGGATACTGTTTTGATTTCGAAATGCTTAGTATGCGCTTAGTCTTGCTACTAGTGTAGGGTTTTGATAAACTGTTTACAAAGGTGTGATCACAATGATCCCTGATGGGAATTTACGAAAACCTGATGTTGCTTGTCGCCTACCTCTCACCTTGGCCGGGTCGGGGAGTGCGCCCAAGAACATGATGATGAGTAAATCGAGACGCCCGGTGGAGTGACTTGCATCGGGGAGGGGCTACTGCCCTGGTGTAGTGTCGTCCACTTGTGTCGGTTAAGCACCGTTCGTTGCTTGGCCCTTGGATCATGAGGTTATTGGATAGTACTAGTCGCATGCTAATGGCGGTAAACTCCACTTGGACTATCTTTTACTAGAACGGACAAGTAGCGTGTGCCCATCCTACGATGCGCACCGCCCGAAGTGACCGAGCGGCCGTAGTGAGGTGGTGGTCTTTGTACCTCCGTTACGGTAGGGAGAAATCCGGGCGTGAGTTGATGTATGTAAGATGTTGGTCCTGCATACATCGTGCGGCTAGAAGCCCCAATTTGGGTATATAAAGCGATTCGAATCGTCGTGTGCTCCACGATATGGGAGCCGTGATCCTCGCACCCAGCATCGTAGTAATAATGAAAGTTGAGTATGGAAAGTTTTGAATTCGGTATATGTTTGGCAAGTGATTGATACATTAAGGGACTGGCTTAGTCTTTTTAGCAAAAAGAGTGCATTGATCTTGCTAAAGCCTCACCTTGATTCCTATTAGCCCGGCATTCCCGAGTCTTCTCCCCAATTTTGGTCGGGTAAGTCTTGCGGAGTACTTTTGTACTCGGGGTTTGTTCAACCCCCATTGCGGGTGAACCGCATGGGCAAGCGTGCTACGGCCCTTCTTGCTGCATGACGGTTATCGAAGAGATGACCGATGAAGAGTGAATTGAGTGGCCTCAGGCGGGGCACCTTTTGTTGAGTGAGTGTAATAAAGTTATATAATGATACTTCCATTTGTTTGTAATATTACTCTGGTTTGTATAAGTTTTACAAAATGTTTGTAAATTAAGTTATTGTAAGTCTTCCGCTACTACGGTATTTTGTATGAAAATTTGTTGTAATCTTTGTGATGTATACGTAAGTATCGATCCTGGAGTGTTTGTGGTTTATCGGGGATCCACCCGCCGGAACATTCTAGGTTATATGGTGTATAAGCATGGTTGATCGAGGTCTTAAGGACAAGGTCGGTGCTTGTGGGCCATATAATTTAGAAGGTTACGCAAAAGCGGCGGCGGCGACGGCGAGGTCGGAGTGTGAGGAGATGAACGAGGAGAGAGAGATGGGTTTGGTTTTGCGTCGGCTGTTGGACACGCGAGTTTTGGGTCTCCTTCCGTTTTTACTGTACGCAACGCATACTGGCATTTGGGTCTCCGGTTTGGACACTGTCTGTTGGAGTCAGTCTAAGATGAAGCATTGGAGGGGGAAAAGGCATTGTGTAATAAAAAAGGACACCATTCTATTTAACTAGTTCAATGAATGTGCATGATATAGTTATCTAGAGTTTGTTGGCGGCAAAGCTGCAGCTAACACGATACCGCAGAGTGTGCTAAAGGTGTTGATTGTTGAGATAAGTATCCACGAATTCATAGCAAGAATATATACAAATTTGTAAAATATTGTTATCAACACATAAGATCAGTGGTAGCAATAGCAAGATCTAAAAGTCTCGTAGTTCTTGACAGTATTCAGGATCATCTATTTATTTCGTGGAAATGGATTTCGATAACATGCAAAATACACTTCGGAAAACTAATGTCCTAGCTATATTTTCCTTATGTGGAGTATGGAATGTCAAAAGCTGACAAGTACATAACGCTTCATAGTCAATTTTGTAGCTCATACACGCAATGCATGTCTCGTCACCTAATCTAATATATATCATATTAAGGATGTGTTCAGATCGATAGCCAACTAAACTTTAGATCATGAGATTTAAAGAGGACCCAAGACCCGCTATATATATTAACAATATATATTGCTGAAAACTAAAGATAAGATCTCTTCTAGGTTTATCCCACCATCACCAATTATGCATCAGAACGAGAAGTACTCCAGTGATCCATTGCGATGACATGCAGAAGCTATCTGAGAATTAGATGAGCTAAATCTGCACGTCCCTGTTAGGCAGCCACGACCATGACCGAACGTAACGATTTGCTCTCATCAGGCCACTCATCACAACGCTCGATCTCCGTCTGTCGTCGCCACGTTTGTCAGCTGATGCAAGCCGTGCAACCCCGTGGTTGACCCAACCTCGCTTTCCCCCAGCTTTAGCCGGGTGTGCTGCCATAGTGCCATGCGGCCGTGCCACATTGCCATCTCTGTTTCCGGCACGCCTGGCGCGCTGGAGTTGGCGGAGCACAGCTGCACAGGTTGGTAGGTTCAGCCGAACAGCGGTATGCTCTGACAAGTGTGGAGCGGAGCCGCCTCCTTTCTCGATGCAGAGACCGGAAAGAACACACTTGTCCTTCGCAGGATCGGTGCGTGGACGTGGTTGAACGTGTGGGGGCAGCAGCAGCTGCACGGCAGGGCAAGACCCCTTCCTTCATGTGTCCAGCTAAACAGAACTGTTACTGTGTGTTTAGTGTAAAAAAACACGATGCTGGGATCAAGCTTAGGACCGACAGAGGCAATCAGAAACGCGTAACTGCAGGCTAGCTCTAGTTTCTTTTTTTCCTGAAAAAAAAAAACGTGCGTCTACATTGACTGGCGACGCAGCACGCACTTGGATCGCCGATTCCAGTAGTAGTAGTACTGTTACTCCTAATATCTGCAACTTTTGCAGAGCGGTGTTCAACAACCGTCGGCGTGATCTTTCTCTGACGTACTCGTAGATATCCTCTGACCAGCCAAAAAATAAAAAATAAAAATCGGGCGGCCTTGAGTTCTGCGTGCCAATTGATGCCGCGGCAACCAAGCTCTACGACGACACCACCAGGCGCTCGCGCGCTCATGTGAAGTCAGCCTGTGTCGGTCGTTGTTTATCCCCGTACGGCAGCAGAGCCAGTCCAGTCCAGCCCGAACAGCGCCAAACTAGTAGCCCAAAAAAAAAAAACACCACATGTGGGCAGCGCGAGGCGCAGCCATGTGGCTCACGGGGCAGCGAACCAAAGCGAGGAGAAGCAGAACGATGGAGCCATCCATCCAGTTGGCAGTTTATTTGGCACGGCGCTGGCGTGACGGATCGGAGGATATTATCGGGCGATCGATCCAGGAGATACGGCACGGCACACACGCCAGCCAAACTCCCCCAAAAAAACACGAGACGAGTGCGAGTTCGGTGGGCTGCACGCCACCACCACACCACACATGCCGCCGGCTCGATCTCGATCGCCGCCTCATGATTGGCCGCCCCCGCCCCCGTCGGGTGCCGTTGCCTGCAGGCTGCAGGCTTCTTGCAGCGCGCCGCAGCAGCCTTGTATTGACTCGGCTTGACGCCAACTGAAACTGATGATGCTGAGCTGGTCAATCTCGCGCAGGATCCGAGGCCTCCGTCGGTACTACGTACTGCTACTGCCAGTCTGCTACGGTAGGAGTACGCAACGATTAGCGACGGCTTTTGTTTATTAGAGCTCATCATTAGTAGCTAGCTATCGGTTTTGGGGGATCATGGGTCCTAATGATTGTTCCGGGTGGACGTTTGTTTTTATATTGGCTATGGATATAGTACAGTAGTTGTCACTTGTCAGGGCCAACTGTTGCTGCTGTAAGTAGAAACATTCAGGCCCCCAGTTCTTTACGGACACATAAACTAGCTAACTTTTTTTTTTGAGCAACAGTAAGATTTACTTAACTGGGCACTACGTACCAAGATCCGTCGCAAATTATGGTGCAATGATGACGGAAGTTCCTGTACTGTGACTCCTACACAAAGTCCATTACTATAGATTACGATTAAGTGCCTGACCAGCTATTGATTAGAAGTTGACACGAGTACTAGTACTCCTAGGATTAGTACATCTTAAGTTACACTACATGTACATTACACCACCGCTGTAGTCTGTAGTCCACCTATCAGGTGCTACCAGGTGCACTCACTCGGCCTTGCTTGCTTGGCTCGCAAGAAGCATTCAGTTTTAGCCGCACTCATCATAGTATAGAATAAAGGGTACTCTAGTCTATCTACAAGTCTAGAATAAAAATATCTGCGGACTTGCTAATTAAATTAAGGCCCTGTTTGTTTCCTTTAGTCTCTAAAATTTAGTCCCTAAAATTTAGTCCTAGTGTGTTTGGTTCTAGGGACTAAAGGGGACTAAAAAAGATTAAAAAGAGGTGCGTGTCTCTCACAACTTGGCCTTTTAGTCCCTTTTAGCTCCCCTTCTTTGACTAAAAATTTACTTAAAGTTAAAGACCTTCAGCTTGATGGGCGTTTGGAAGTTTAGGGATTAAAAACGGACTAAACTTTTAGTCACTAAAGTTTAGTCCTAGTGAAACAAACAGACCCTAAATCATGTCGTTTCACGGGATCCTGAGGCGGATGACTCATCCTTGTACGTAATCCAGCGCTCTTCATGCGTGATCGCCGAGACGGGCGATTTCGACGCTGCATCAGGACGCGCCGCCCGTGACAGCGATCGGGGGGCAAGTAATTAACCGTCCGGATGATCTCTCCGGCCCTTGAAGATTCCTTCACTCGGTCCGTTGCTTCGAAGGGAGGGGAAAGGCGGCGAAAGCAACAGAAAAGCACCCGGAAAAAGGCACGCAGCGTCGCAGCCGCCGGCGAGTCAGCACGAGCACCCGGGGGTAACCGAAAAAACCGTGGTGGGCTCAGATCACCACCTCGCTCTACTGCTCTCCTGCGCGGATGAGCTGACGACAACCAGATGATGGCAACGAACGGGCGAGGCAGCGGCGGCGGCAGCCGGCAGATGCATATCTATCCCATATCTCGTATATATCCGCGTAATAACGCCTGCCGGTCGCTCGTGGACGGCGGTGGACCGCGGACTCGCTACGTGGTCCGGCCTGACGCCGTCCGACTCATCAGACGTGCAGCGGTGTGTGTGCTCGGTGCGGTGCCGTCCACTTTGTACTCGCGCGCGGCGCGTCCATGCCGAGCCTCAGTCTGACGCGCTTGCCGCCTGCCTGGGAAGATACTGCCCATACCGCCGGAAGCGTGGCGCCGCCGTCCCCGTACCGGTGCGAGTGTGCCGTGTGCGAGCGAGCCTGCTGGCTGCTGCGGCTCGGCGACCATATCCCAGCGATCTTGTGCCTTTTCGGTGATGGTGATGTGATGCCCATCCATCTTGCGCCACCTGATAAATCCAATCCGCGTCGCACATTGGAGTACATTTGTGTTTGAGAAGTTATTACGGGTATAACAAGATTAACAAGATTATTCAGCGAGGGAAAGAGGGATTGCTGAGGCAGGCATCCGCATCGAGCATATCGCTGGCTTGGCTTGCGTGCGTGATCAGACGGCTGGCACCGGACTGTACGTGCCGTGTGGACCAAAACCAACTGAGCTGAGCTCCCCTCTCTTTCACAGTCTGGAAACGTTGGAAAGCACAGGCAGACAGCGGTGAAGAAGTGAACCTACAGCTCGGCCAGGTGAGGAGAGCCAGCTCCTGATCCCGCACCGACACGCTAGCTCCCGAAGCGCTCGAGGAGTCCGCAGTGCATTGGCAGGGGAAGCAAGCAGATGGGCACCCACGGCAGGATATCCCTCCACTCCTCGTCGCCCCTGAGCTGACGGATCCCCACCGGGAGAAGCAACCGGATACGCTTACTTGTAAAAGAGGCACCCTGTTGCCATGCTAGTGGTAGCCCCCCGTTTTTTAATGTCGCCAGCCGGCGTCTCGCACGTGGTCCGTTCCTGGACCCCCCGGGTTACGGAGGCCGAACGAATTCTCAAGGTTTTTTGACCGTGGCGGCAGTGCCAGTGTGCGCTGGATGGCCGGCGAAGTTACAGTGCTCTGGAATGGAATGGCACTGGCAGAGAGAGACCCTTTCTGCGTCCGCGCTGACGCTGCGCTTTCCCGTGTCGACGCGGCTCTTTTCGCCTTGGAAACTTCGGTGCGTGCGTGCCGTGCTGGGGAAGCTCTTCGGACGGAGCCGAGCACGGTGATTGGAGAGTGACCACCTAGTACTACTAGTACTAGTAGGCTCTCTTGTGCCCTTTACCCGTCGTCGTCTGAGTCACCGACTCAGCCACGGCTACGCGGCCGGCGCAGCGTGCTGTCTCGAGCAGAAGCGACTGGTAATTCTAATTCCCTCGCGGGTTTACACCTGTACGCGGTGGTGAATTTTTAGGACCACCCCAGGGTTTACGTGGTGTGAATTCGAAGCAGCTAACGAGAATGTTCGCGGCGGCGATTCTATGCCAGAAAGAGAGGATTTTTTTTTCTTTTGAAAGGAAAAGAACAGAATTTCTGCAATCCAGAGAGGGAATGAACAGAGCAAAATTGGGGCAAGAACGGAATCCATTGCATTGTTTGTGCCACACGGTAATTTACATGGAATTTGAATTTCACCGTCACAGGGTGAATTCGAACGGAGATGCCACTCGTGATCAGGTGAAGCGTCAGCTTCGCCTACATTGTGGGCGCCGTCAACGTCAATGCCGATGCCCAGGGGCTCGGCGGAATCTGCCATCACTTCTTCCTCGCTTACGGCAACGCCGTCGTCGATGCAAGGGACGTCCTCGTCCGCCGGCGCGTCGTCGGACGATGCTTCGGCTGTTGCGGCGGAGAGCACGTCGATCCAGCCCTCGTCGGAGTCCCAGTCCGGCAGCGCCGAAGCGGGGCAGGCCAGCGCCCCGATCCTCTCGGCGGTGCTCTGTGCCGACGCCACCACGTCGTGGTCGTCGTCGTCGCTGTCGGACTCGGACTCCCAGAATGCCGCGTCCAGCGTGCTCTTGGGCGACACCCACCTGCCCTTGGCGCAGTCGGAGGTGCCGGCGGAGCCGGAGGCGATGAACGGGTGCTCGAGCAGCTGCGCCGCCGTGGCCCGGTCGCTGGGGCGCCGCGCCAGGCACCTGCCCAGGAAGTCCTTGGCCTCCGCGGACAGCCACCGGGGCACCTCGGGGACGGCGTCCGTGTACCCGATGAGCCGCACCGCGGCGAGCACGTCGTCGACGCCCGCCCACGGCGCGCGGCCCGTGGCCATCTCGAGGACGGTGCACCCCAGCGCCCAGACGTCGGCGGGCGGGCCCTGCGCCTCCCCGCGCGCCACCTCCGGCGCCATGAACGCCGGCGTGCCGCCGATCGGCCGCTCCGAGCCGGCGGCCGCCGCCCTCGCGCACCCAAAATCTGCGAGCTTGGCGCGTCCGTCCCCGCCGATGACGACGTTCCGCGGCTTGACGTCCCCGTGCACGAGCCCGGCGGCGTGAACGTACGCGAGCCCCGCGGCCACGTCGGCCGCGTACGCGGCGACCGCGCGCTCCTCGAGCCCGCCGCCATTCTTGGCCACGGCGTCGGCCAGCGACCCGCCGGGCGCGAACTCGAGGAAGAGCTGGTACGAGCCGTCGCGGCCCGCGCGGCCGCCGATGCAGGGGACGACGTGCGGCGAGCAGAGCCCCGCCATGAGCGCCTGCTCCCGCCGCAGCAGGTGTGCCGCAGCCGACGCCGGCGCGGACTTGACCGCGAACAGCTCCCCGGACGCGTGGTCGGCGGCCAGGAACACCTCCGCCCCCGACGCGCCCCGGCCCAGCGTCCGCACCCGCGTCCACCTCCCCTCACTCACGGCCATCGCCGATCCTTGTTCTTGTTCTTGTTTGATCCTCGCGTGCGTCTTTGCTGTTGCTGTTGGTGGTGGTGGTGGTGGTTTGTTTCTGTTGGGCTCGCCTTGTCTGGAGCTGGCCTTGCCTTGCTCTCGTGCTGAGTATTTTTGTGGCGGGTGGCAGGTGCGTTTTTATATATAGGGAGGGAGAGGGGTCGTCTGAGGGGGGGATGCTTGTGCTTCGGGGTGGGATTAGGAAGGATTGCAAGTTTAGAACATGGAAGGTGTTTGGCGTGTGGCAAAAGCGCGGCGCGCGGGGAAAAGAAAATAAAGGAAATCGATGGATGGATATGGCGGATGGCCACCAAAAGGCGTGGGAAGCAAGTCTCTTCTCCCTCCCCGCGGCCACGCGCTCGTGCGTAAATGCGGTGTGGACGGCCCGCCGGATCGGCATGGACTTCGCCTTCTCGCGACTCGCGGCTCGCGCGCGCGCGTGGTGGGAACGCGCCGCGGGTCTGCGCGGACTCTGCCTCGGCGGGTGATTAACGGACGAACCTTCGCAGTCCACCCGGCGGCCCCTGGTAGTTTTTACCCCGCGTCCGTCAACTCCGAGGGTCAGCCCCGCCGGACCGGACACCGGAGGGTACTTCCGCTGCCCGTTCCTCGCTCGTTCTGGTCAAGTTCACGCGGATGCAGGATGATGATGATGATAGGATTACGTACTGGTACTGGAGGAGAGAGTTCTACTACGAAACAGTGTGGAGTGCATCTTCCCAGGGGAAGCCGGTTGGTGTACTACACTGTTTGTGTACTTTGGAGTGGCAACAGAAAAGCCGTCGTGTCGATCCACGGTCCAAGTCAGCGCGTGCGCACCTGAAAGGCGCTGTTCATGCAGGCAGACCGCCTGTGCTCCGAGGGGGCCACGGTTGGTCGCTCCACACACACTCCCTTGTCTGTAGCGTTGTACAAGTCCACAGCGAAGTTATGGTGTGTAGCCACCAAATCCTCTGTTAAACATCTACATACGCCTTGTTCGGTTGCAACGAAAGTTGCAACTTTCTCCATTCTCTCCATCACATCAATTTCTACCCGTATGTATGTATGGGCGTTAAATATTAGTAAAAAAATAACTAATTATACGGTTTAGTTGTAAATCGCGAGATGAATCTTTTGAGTCTAGTTGGGCCCGCGATTGGACAATATTTGTCAAATACAAACGAAACGCTACGGTGCGAGGAGAATGCAAGTTTTTACAAACCGAACAAGGCCGTAGTCCTGGAAAAAAACATTCTCGAAAAAAAAAAGTTGAGGGTCAAATTCGTCCCCGGGCGTGTAACGCAAGCTCAGACGCAGCGGCTGCGTCAGCACTCATCAGCAGCCACAGCCCACAGACCCCCAGCGGCTGTTGACTGCGGATGGTGGCCGCGGTTGCTCCTATTCCAAGCTGCAGTCGCGGTCAAATGCATGTACGGTGTCGTCGTTCACGAACACTGCCCGAAACTCGTCCCGTGCATGCACTGATGATGCATGTGTTCGTCCGTGTCCGTTGCCGTGAATCATGCCGGTCGTCGTTGCTCCGCCTGAACCACGCCGCGCGCCGGAAGGGAAATCGGATCCGTTCCAGTGGGGTTTGTTTGACAGAATATCCCGCCGAGACCGAGTATCTATGTCCTCAGCTCAGCAGCGTCCGATGAACGACACGCAGACACGCACCCACCGTCCTCCACCGGCGGAATATTCGCGTGCATATGCAGCGCGGCCCAGCGGCACCGGCACGTCCACGTTCTCGCAGACGCAAACGCACACACAGCAGCGCGCGGCTGCTGCATATGCTGCTGCGCGCTGCGCCGGCGGGCCGCGTCTCGGCGCCGCGGAACGACGTGCGCGGGCAGCCGGCCGGCCGGCACGCGCTGACGACACTGGCTCGCCAGCGACCGACGTGCGGGCCGGCGCAGGCCACGCCGGACCGGACGTCGCGTGAGGGGGGGGCTCCCGCCCTGTGGCTCTGTGGCCCATGCCCTGCGCCGACCGAAAGCGGCGCGGGTGGATGCGTGCGGCGTGCGCTTTGCGGCGCGGGACGGCCAAACGAACGGGGCGTGGTGGGCCACACCACAGAACGGTGGGGGTGAGGAGGATGTGTGGATGGCCGGCTCGTGGCGTGCTTTGTGGTCGCGTCCGATGCGTTGCGTTGCTTTGCTTGCTTGGCCAGCGTGAGCTCAGCTCCACTAGTCCTAGTCCTCTCCAGCGGCTGCCGTTGCCCCTTGCCCCTCGCCCTGCCAGAGTGCGGCGTCGGCCCGCCCGGGCCCGCCGCCTCGCTCTCTTCTCATCCTCCTCCGCCACCGCCAGCCGGCCCGGCCGGCTGGCTCGCTTGATTCTACGCCACTTCACTTCCATCTCCAATTCCACCCACCCGAGCGAGCCAAGTAAGAATCCCAGCTTTTTGCCGCCGTCCGTCTACTATTCCAGATCACCCTCACCAGCTGCTGATGACAGATGGGTATGGGCGCGCCGTTTCTACCTGCTTGGCCGTCCGATTCGGGGATCGAACGGCCGTTCCGGAGTGGACGGCGGCGTGTCGGCGGTGCCTGGGATCAGCGGCACGTTCGTACGTGCACGGTGAATCATACTCTAGTTATTAGTTAGAAAGAATCCGGTGACCGAGGTGTCACGGCACACGGATTATGGCCGCGCGCACACCGGTTCGTTAGGCTTGGCTTCGACTCGATTTCACTTTCACTTTCACCACGAGCCTGCCTCGTGCGCGCGTGCACTGTCCAGTGTGGCAGTGTCCACTGCCCGTGACGGCGGTGTGCCAGCCTCTGAACACACTGGACTGGAAACGCGTCAGATCTCGCGACGCGAACATGGAGAAAATCACGGCGGGTTTCGTACGATTCCTGCACATGAACCTCGACTTTCTGGCGATCCGGAAACGCATGCCTTTTTGCAGCGCCCAAGTCTTGTTGAGTTCGAAGGTCCACTCCTGATGATAATTAATTAGTTCACACAGCAGAGACACGCATATATACAATGTCAACCATCACCACGTTCTTTATTGAAGGTTTATAAGATTTTTTTTTTAAAAAAAAAGATTAAATGCCAACTCGTCTAATGATTGCACTGAAAACGAATCTCCCATGATTGAGCTCGGTACCGTTGTTCCACTGCACATTCCGTGGCATTTAATCCTTTTCCGCGCCAATGGCAGCCAGGGGTATCATATCATCAGGCTGCAACTGCAAGGCGAACGAACGAACGAACGGCCCCCTTTTCGCTGGACCCAGTTGTGAAAGCTGTACGCAGTGCAGCAGGTCAACCATTTTGACACCTCTCAATTGGTTTCTGTCCCAAAAAAAAAAAAAAACAAAGTGCCAATGTACTTGCAAAAAGCTTCTGGCGGTTGACCAAAACGCCGCTGATGTGCGAGCATGAAGGGCAGACGATGATGCGGTTGTCGAGCAACGAACGAACAAGGCGATATGGGATCGGAGGTCGTGCGTCCGGTCTGATCTCGCCGGTCCGAGCAGATCCATCTCCGTGCAGATAAGAGAGTGACGCCCACGAACGAATGAAGCCGGCCAAAAGCGCGCGTACGGAAGGTGATCGCTGAGTTGCCTGAAGCCTACCGTGTGAGATCGCCGTAGTGCTCGCGGAGTGCCATTTCATTTCAGTCGACTCATCCATCCGTCCGTCCGTCCATGTCGTTTGACTTGCACCGGCCCAGCACCCAAACTGAAGTGAGCCCTCTCTGTGGTCTGCACTGTTCTTCTTTTTCTTTTCTGAAAGAAGTCTGCACTGCTCATTGGTCTCGTAGTTGCTTGCAAAGCACAGGTTCAGTGGATCCATCCTTGCTCCTCCAGTTTGATGTTTCACTGACGTATTGAACCCAGCATTCAGTCTGCTGTTCGCTGCATCTGTGGTCAATCTCCTACTGCTCGTAGTTGCTTGCAACAAGTCATGCATCGTTTTGAGCTTAGATTTGGTTCTTTTTCCCCTGTTTTGTGTGGCTTTTCGGCAACAGGGAGTCTAAAGATTGTGCTGCGCTCCTACTCCAGTAGGAGCCAATGGTGAGCTGAGCTGACCGGTTATGCCTTTGAGGAATGTCAACGCAGTTGCTTGTCAATGGTGCGGGGCAGTCGACGAAAAATGTCTGCGCGCTTTGCTTTATGTTTCGGATAGTATATATATAGCAGGGTCAGCGGCCAAATTATTCTTATAGGGAGAGTATAGTGGAGTCAATGTCCTTGCAAAAGTACCAAGGGACACTGAAAAAGGGAGATTCAACTTTAGGAACGAATTCATTCATTCAGCCAGTGGATGCTGACTTGCAAAGGCTTGACAAACCCTGTACCTTTAGTACTAGTTTATTAGATGAAGAAGTTGACGAACTGAAAAGGATGTGATTTGTTTATTTCATCGTCCCCTTTTTAGGGTCGAGCACTGTATCATCGTCATATATATATCTATAAGATGAAGGATATTATCTTTTATTTCCTGAAATAGATGGACATGAGACTGAGAAGCACACACTGGCTGCTGCTTTTGGGCTGGCCAACTCCACCAGATCACATCAACTCCAGTCTGAACTCTGAATTTTTATTCCTGCAATTGGCAGCTTGCCACTGGCATTTGGCCTTGGCGAACTGGTGTGTAGGATAAGGCTGTTAGTTGGCTAACCACTCGGTATCTCAACCTTAAGTGACCAAATAATGTGGCATTGGCAGATGAGGACTAAGCACTGCACCAAGATGCATCATTGGTGGAGGCAGATATTATCTGCACTGCACTGCACGGTCCTGGTCTATGCTTCATAGACTGTCAATATATATAGTAATAGCTGAGAAACTATGAACAAATCGACATAAGGGCTGCTGCTCACACCATTTTCTTTATTTTACGAATCTCAATCTTTATTTTTTCTTTTTTTTATTTTTGAAACTTATATCTTTCATTTATGGGTTAACCACAGCATCCCATAACTGCAACTCACACCATCAAGTACTGGTCCAATAAGTGCTGGCCCAATGCAAAGCTCAGTAATGAATGGACCAGATCTGGCTCTCCGAAAGGCCCAAAACTATCCAAGTTGGGCTTTCCGCTTTCATCTGATCATTGGGCCTTGCCTGTGGCCTAGAGTTGGTCCATTTCGCCATTCAGTCAGACAAACACGTTGCACAAGCAGCTTTATATGGCGCTGCTAATGCGCAAATGTCGATGATTCGCTAGGTCGATGATGACCTTTTATGAGAAAACTAGATTGATGACACGACCTTTGTGAGAAAACTTGATTGACCGATGGCAATGAACGCTTGTTTGAATGGAGGCCTGCCGTGCAAACGCATCCTAATCCCAAGCGTGGGATGGATGTCTAGCCCAAGCAACAATCACCAGTTTCAATCCAAAGTAGCCTCGAGTGCTATGTATAATTTTTTTCTCAAATACGCAAAAGATTTATTTATCTTTGTATTAAGACAAGAAAACTTATAAGTACAACGACGCACCTAACCCCGGCGCACTAGGGAGGACAACAATTATTGTTACTGTATAATTGAGGCCTTCTATATAACTAGCGGGAGTAAGCAAAGTGACCTACAGTCAATTTGCCCCGTGTGTCCATGCGACCATGAGTCATTTCTTCCTCTTCTTTCTTTCCCAAATCAATATAAGCCATATGTATAACAGGGAGTGGTCGATTCGGTCAAGGGAGCACTCGCCGACTATAATGAATGGATTTGACCACGAGCTTCACTGCTCACTCGCGCAACTGATGGTGGTTTTAGTTTGTCCTGTGGAAGCCAATAGCGGGTCAACCACAAGCATGCCTGTCTGACTATTGACTCGAGCAGAAGGTAGAAGATGACAACAAATATGATGAGTCTGGCATAGACTTGCCCCGAATACATGCTCACGGGGACAGGGGGGTTGTGGCGGACTCAGCTGCCTACTTGTTGAAGTAGTGATGGCCTACAATAATAAAAAGGAAAAAGTCTATATAACCCCCTCACGTATCTAGGGTGGGCTACATGATCCTCTGAACTATAAAACCAGGTATTTGACACATTAAACTTTGCGAAACCAGACAAATAACCCCCTGGAGTGGTATTAGAAGGTGGTTTTGCTGATTGGGCAATCCACATTGGCAAGACTTGACACTTGACGTATGGGTCCACCTGTCAGCCGGTTGGGTCATCTCTTATCCGTCTACGCCGTCGTAGACCTCGTGGCTTCTCTCTGATGAAGGGAGGTGACAGTGCCCGTGCACTAGGCCTGCCTTGCCCATGTCAATCTTGGGCGCGGCGGTTGTTGAAGCGGGTGATGCCAAGCCCACAAAAGGCACGCCCGGGCGCCCGATGATGCACGGTGCGGCGATCTTTGTTATTCTTTGCCGCCGCCGTAGCGCGCCGCTTTGCCCTTGCTCTCGAACAGCCCCGACGAGGCGCAACTCCATGGACAACAACAGGTCGTGACTGTCGAGGGTCAAAACCACGGTCCCCTAAAGGCCCGGTTAAAACGGCTCTAAAAAACAAATTGCTAAGCCAGGATCAGCATACTTGCGGCCCGGCCCACGAGTGCCTAAGGCGTAGTAGCACCCCGGCCCAAAGAACGGCCCGACTAGCAACACGACCAAGGCCTCCCAGGGCCTACGGGACGAGGCCGCCACCCGGAGCTCGACCCTCCGGGGAACCTCTGATTCGTCCGACCCCCGCCCACTGAGGGATGTCGGAGGTCGACCCCGTCCTGTGAAACAAAAGTCAGGGTGCATCACGCAGAACCATCGCACGCGTGCGGGCGCACGATGGAATCTGTATGATTCCGTAGCAGGCATGGGGACGCGCCGTCGCCGTCACCCCCGCACCTGAACGGTGGGAAACTGTGGCAGAACCTTCTAAATTACATGGCCCACAAGCACCTGACATTGTCTTTAAGACCTCTGTCAGCTATACTTGTACACCACATAACCTAGAATGTTCCGTCGGGTGAACCCCCGATAAACCACAATTCCTCCAGGATCGATACTTACAGAGACATCACAATATTACAACAGTTTTCATACAAAAATACCAGAGTAGCGGAAGACTTACAATAATTTAATTTACAAACCTTTTGTAAAACTTATACAAACCAGAGTGTTATTATTACAAAACAGCGGAAGTATCATTAAGTAACTTTACAAACCACACAACGGAAATGCCCTGCCCGAGGGCCACACAATCTACTCTTCCTCAGATCCTTCCTCAATCACCGTCATGCAACAAGGGCCGTAGCACACTTGTTCACACGGTTCACACTGCAATGAGGGGTTTAACAAACCACGAGTACAAAAAGTACTCCGCAAGACTTACCCGACCCAAAAATTGGGGAGAAGACTCGGGAATCTTTGGCTAATAGAAATCAAGGTAAGGCTTTAGCAAGATCAAATGACACCTTTGCAAAAAGAGACTAAGCCGGTCCTTACTTTACTACAACAATCACTTGTCAACCATGTAGCAGATTTAAAACTTCTCATCATCAACTTTCATCATTACTACGATCTTTGGTGCAAGGATCAAGTCTCCCATATCGTGGAGCAACGACGATTCGAATCGCTTTATATACCCAATTTGGGGCTTCCTAGCCACCACGATGTATGCAGGACCGAACATCTCACATACATCAACTCGCTTGCATTTCTCTAGACCAGAACGGGTCCTAGCCACGAGGTACAGTACACCATCTCCCTACGCCGCGGTCCCCTTCCACGGTGGCTCCGTAGGATGGGTACACGCTACACTCGTCCCGGTTGTCCGTTCTCGTCGTGATAGTACAAGGGAGCTTACCGCCATTAGCATGCGACTAGTACTATCCAATAACCTCATGATCCAAGGGCCAAGGCAACGAACGGTGCTTAACCGACTCACAAGTGGGCGACACTACACACGGGGCACTAGCCCTTCACGGTGCAAGTCACTCCATCCGGTCTCAATTTACTCATCATCATGTTCTTGTTGCGTACCCTTGACCCGATCAAAGTGAAGGGATACCAACAAGTAACATCAGGTTTTCATAATTGCCCTCAACGGGGATATTGTTATCACATTTTTGAAAAACATTTCATAAAGCCTATGCTATCACGAGGGCTAAGCATACACTAGCATTGGCGAAATCAAAAGCAGTATCCGGGGTATATATCAAGGTATGGTAAATGCACCAAAGTAGGATATCACACAACTCCTATTACCTAATGCATCATAATATCAATATACAATATAAAAGCTTTTTGAAATACAAGGAGGTGGTTGAATGCATCCAGGGCTTGCCTTGGGGCTCGACGAAGTTAGGGAGCGATTACTGTGGGGGGTATAACCCCGGTACCCTCAAGATGATGCGTGGGCGCACCATCGGCGGACCGCCCATGAGTTATGACGGTCATTGTAATCTAAATTAATACCACCTCGGATACTTTACTTGTAATCCTGCCCCTCCGGACTATATAAGGAGGGACGGGGGGTACCCCATAATCAACTTCGAATACGGTATAGAACACGGGATATGCGGTATTACGTCCACCGGCGGCGGAACACTGTATAAAATCTGTGTCTACGTGCTTGTGTTTGGGTTACCATCTCGTTCTTGATCTCGCGCACCCCACCACCATCATCTCATCTACTACCTCGGGCACCCCCAAGGTAGGCTGCCGATCGGATATCGTCGGCGGTTGGCGCGCCGGGTAGGAAATTTGTGCTCTCGATCCGTCGTTGAGCGAGATGGCAAGTCAATCTCGGAGTCTCTTCGCGAGATTTCGAGATCATGTTTTTCGCCGCAGCTCTCGTTGACCACGGTCGACGATTCGCCGTAACTCGTCGGCGCTCATCGGCAATCGCTGCGGCTCATCGCGTGCACAACTTTGGCGGCGGCATGCCGATCAGATCTCATCACAACGTCCAATCCGGACACAAACGCCCACGCCCGATCGGATCTCATCATACAAAGACACGACTCCAACTCCAACGCGAGGTCGGCGTACCAACGACTCACTATCAATCTACTACGGCAGCCCTGTCTGCCGTGGATCCCATCACCTACTCGTCATCGGTGATCCCTAGAATTTGGGCCGCCATCGGGTGCTACTCACCGAAGAGCGGCGAGGAGCCGGCATGATCAAGCGGGGAGATCGCCACCGGTCCAACCACCGCCGATAGCTATACTGGCGTCGAAAGCTCTCCGGCTCCCCAACCGATGCCATCTGGGTATGCAGCGTCACGGCGTCGGCCGCATCACGTACCGGGCGTCGGTGTCACGCGATCTACATGTCCATGCAATACAAGCTAAGTACCAACCGCCATGCAATCGATTAAAATAATCAAGATACTTGTGTGTTCGTGTGGACTTACGATCCGTAATGCATTCGGTGTTGTTGATCTGCACTTGCATGGAGGAGCATCCCGGCTATGATTATATTGGATTAATAATCTATGTGTGGTCGTTGAGCTAGCAAGCAAACCGGGCTCGATGACAGGCTATCTTAGCATCCATCCGCCATGGTACTCGCCCGGCCGTCGTCATCCCTCCATGCGAGCTTGGGCTGCAGCGTTGTGATCGGTAGATCATGCTTTCCGCCAATTTCTCTGTTCGGTCGCCAATCGATCCGATCCGTCCGATCGGCGTCACGGACTCCTCCATTGTGTCGCCGACCACTCCATCGATGCATCTCTTTTGCTCCGTCGATCGCCCGATTACTCCGTTCGGGCGTTGACTTCTCGGCTCGACGCAAATTTCTCCCACTCGACAAGTCGACCTCATCGCTCGGCCGCCGATTTCTCCAACCGGTCACCAATTTCTCCGATCGATTCGCCAATTGCTCGGACGCCGACTTCAGCGCACGACGCACCAATTTTTACGCTTCATTTGTTGACCTCTCCACTCGGCGTGTTCGTCTTGCCTCTGCTTTCGGCCATCGACTTCCTCGCTTCACGCACCAAGCGCTCCATTTCGGCATGTCGACTACTCTACTCGGCCACAACGACGACCCGTCTCCACCGACAAGCTAAGTCATAATTTTAAAATATTTACGAATATTCTCCAATCTTTATATATCTCCACATATTTCTCCATTTGTTTTTCTCCATATCAATGCATACACGCAATGATTTTTTATCCGCCGACCGGCCGCCGGCCTACGCTTTTACTCGAGTTATTCGAGAAGCGACCACGGCCTCGACCTCGACCTACACATGCATGCAGCTCCCGCTCTATGTTATGGTCGGTCGGCGGCGGTTCCTTAGCGACTCTTGTGCTCCTACTCTGGCATTACCACGAGGCATGAGCTCCTCCACGCTATAGGGTATGAGATAGGCTGGGGGGCTGGGTAACAAGATACAAAGCTACTGCTGCGGGGCACTACTCATATTTTCACCATTTGGGTTGCCGGCCGTGCGTTCGATTTGCGTTATCGAGGCGGCTGCGTTCTGGCTTAATCCCAAAGGCGTGCATGCGGCTCCGCGCTGCGTTGAGGGTCGGTCGGGCAGCGGCTCTTCGACGGCGCTTTGTATCCCCTGGCGTGCATACGGCTTCCACGCTAAAGCGCTATGGGCTACGGACTAGTCGGATTTGGTTACAATGCGATGAAGAACCAAGCGGTCGTACTCCACCCATATTAATAAATTTTTCGCTGAAAACAAATATAATATCGTCAATACCATCGATGTCGATTCGTGCCAAATTTTATATTGATTTTTACATCATGTACTACCGATTCTCCATATTTATTGCGAGGGGGGGGCTGGTTTGGTCATCGAGCTTATTCTCTACGCTCGGGGGCTGGATCGATCTAGAAGGTCATCAAGATTATCGCCAACCGGTGGTCACAACACTGGCGCTCGGATTCGCCGCCCGACTAGTTGGTTGGACTACTCATTTGCTTTCGGATTTTATCACCGACCGGTTGCTCCAACCATTCGGCGCTCATCGCCACTTGCCGGTTGTCTCCGCTCGGTGCTCATCGTCGATCACCCCTCATCGCTCGAGGCTCCTCGCCCGATCACCGATCACCGTTCATCTCCTTTCGAGACTCGTCGCCGATCGCCGCTCATCTCCACTCGGCGCTCATTGCCGGCCGCCACTCGCCGTTCATCTCCGCTCGGTGTTCGTCACCGTCGATCGCTGCTCATCGCTCGTCTCCACTTTCGGTGCTCATCGTCGATTCGCCGCTCATCACCGCTCGGCGCTCGGCGCCACTCGCTGCTCACCATTCGTCTCCGCTCGCCCGTTCGCTCGCCGCTCGTCACTCATCCTTTGTTCATACAAAAGTCGTTAGCTCGCTAGTGTACTATCAAGTTTCTCCATCTTTGTTCGGTTCGAGTGCTGATCATGCGGCCTTCGAGGGGTCTTGATACGCACATAACGACTAAAATTTGGGGCTGTCTATTCGCTGGATATTGGAAATCTTCTATTCTTTGACCTGCTACAAGATGCTTCGCTATCTTCTAGCGAGGCTCGGGGACTCTGGTGTACACGTCACCTCACGGTGACTTGGCGGGTGTACGTCTACGGACATAAAGAAATTTTAAATTTAATTTTGAGCCCCTTGCATCCTTTTTGCAAGCCTTATCGAGTAAGCCCGAGGTCGGCCCGACCGACTCACGCTGGACTCGTCGCCGACCCGACTTGCTTTCGAGCTTTATCGCCCGACCGGTCGCGCATGACTTCATCGCCGACCAGTAGCGCCGGGACTCCATCGCCCGATCGGTTAAACGGGCCGGATTCTTCGTTCCAACCGTTCGGCCGGGTTTAGCTACTCGGACTAATTCAAGGCGGCGTTGCTCAAAGGATACAAGGCGCTCGGGGACTAGGCGTGGGGGTATAACCCCGGTACCCTCAAGATGGTGCGTGGGCCGCACCATCGGCGGACCGGCCCATGAGTTATGACGGTCATTGTAATCTAAATTAATACCACCTCGGATACTTTACTTGTAATCCCGCCCCTCCGGACTATATAAGGAGGGACGGGGGTACCCCCATAATCAACTCGAATACGGTATAGAACACGGGATGTACGGTATTACGTCACACCGACGGCCGGAACCTGTATAAATCTGTGTCTACGTGCTTGTGTTTGGGTTACCATCTCGTTCTTGATCTCGCGCACCCCACCACCATCATCTCATCTACTACCTCGGGCACCCCCCAAGGTAGGCTGCCGATCAGATATCGTCGACATTACCCAATCACCGAGATTAGTCCCAACCTTCTCACGACGAACACCTTCTTGAGAAACGGAGTCGAATCAACCCCCCTCCTCGGGCGGCACAACTACACGATTGAGATGCATGATTACGATCAAGATAAATAAAAGAGCATGCGATAATGATGCAACGATTGTTAACCTATCTTGAGTACAACTTTTCTTCACGGTATAGTTGCACTAAGAAGGTATAGCTAGCGTCGACGACGACGGACTAACGATACACAATCAACATGAAATGCCGAAGGTCATTAGGGTTAATGACCTAGGGTCACCACTCAATTCCAAAATCAAGCAACGCTAATAGTGATTAAGGTTAATTACTAATTTATTAACCATTTTTACAATCATTGAAAGCCACTAATTAACTTACTAATTGGAGATTAAGCAAATCCTAATTAATCAAAGGATTAATCAATTAAACATTAATTGATTAAGGTATTAATTAAGCATAAAACAAAAATTAGTCAAAACATGATCAAACTTCATAATTAAGATCATTGTCACCTAATTAGCACACAAAACAAAACTCATGATTTTTGGACTTATATTTTAATTATTAAAAATCATGGAAGTTGCCTTTATTAATTAAAAGAGAAAAATTTTACACAGATAAAATTTATTGGAAAAACAAAGTTAGTATTTTTCCTAGGTAGAGCATCACTCAAGGAATCAGAACATATATTTTTGTACATTTTTATCTGCCCAAAAGAAATTGTAACAAAATGATGAAACTCAGCCACAGGAAATTAAATTTGAAAAAGGAAAAGCATTTTTCCCTCGGTTGGGCTTCACTGCGCGGCCGGCGGCCCAACACGGCCTGCCTGGCCCGGCTCGGGTCTTGGCGCCCATGCTTGGCGGCTCCTCCCCTCTCCCTCCCGACAGCCGGGCCCAACTGTCGGCGGCTTCTTCTTCTCTCCCCTTCTTCTTTCTCTGCCGAAGCGACGGCGCGGCGGCGGCCGGGCGGGTAGCCCGTCGCCGGTGGGCACAACTACTCGGCCAACAACACCAACAACACCCCCTCGAGCAAGGCGAAGAGGAGAGCTACTAGGCATGGTTGATCACCGTCGGAGCCGGACACGACGGCGACCATGGGCGGCTTCGGCCGTGCCGGGCGACGCGGCAGAAGCGAAACGCGGCGACAAGTACCAATTGATCGAAAGGACACGGGGAAGAACAAAGGTGCTCACCGCGACTCACTGCGCTCACTGATTGAAATGGAGACGGCGCAGAGAGGGATAGCAACGGCGGAGGCGGGTGCGGCGGCGTGGAAACAACGGTGGGGCGGTGTTCTTGCGCGTCAAGAAGTCGACTGCTAAAACGGACAGGTCGATGGTCATCAGTAACGAGCAGCAGAGCTAGGACAAAAGGAAGGAGACGATGAGCGGCTACCCACTGCTCTAGCAACGGCGTGAGACTTACGGCGGCGATGATGGCCGGCCGTGGAGAAGATGACGACGGCAAGGCGATTCCGACGATCAAAGCTCGCGATTAGTGGCTCGTTGGATTCGCAAGGGGATGACGGAACTGGTGGCAAGCTATTGGGAATAGAGAACAAATGTGGTGTGCGAATTTGCAAAGGCAAACAACGGCGGCCGGCGGTGTGATGGGAAAAAGAAAAAGAAGAAATCGACGGCCGGTGATGGCTTATATAGAGGCGTAGATGAATCAAAGTGGTGGCCCGGACCTTCACGACGGTGGCGAGGTGTTCGATGTCGCGCGAAACCCGGGAAGGGACCGGAAAGGCCACGGCGGCGGTCGGCCGGCCGTCCGGCATGGGCAAAGGTGAGGTGCCCCCTGTTACTGTAGCACAGTGCCGGCTCAACGGTTCCCTTTTCAAATTGCTCCCCAAATTTTGAACTGAACTCAAAAATCTTCAAAAATACAGATTGCCCCAAATTTCATGCTCTACAACTTTTATTAAGAAAGTTTGGTCAAATTCAAATAATTTTGAATTTGCAGTTTGAAATTTGAAAAGGGATCAAATCTTAACTTTGAGGGATTTCAAAATTACTTTAAATTTTTGAATAAAAGATGAAAATCTCCAAAAATAAAAGTTGTTCCATTTTTCAAGATCTACAACTTTCATTTAGGAAGTTTTTCATGAAACCAAATAATTTTTGAATTAGAGTTTAAAACTCAAAAGGGGACAATTTCCAATTTAAACAACTTTTGAAATTACTTCAAATTTTATTTAAAAACTTGAAAAACTTTATATACCAAAATTGTAGAGATCAAAAAGATGCACAAACTGTATTTTCGGAGTTTTCCCAAATTTTGAATATTTTGAGATGAAATTGTAAAGGGGCAAAGACACTTTGAAATTCACACTTTTTGAAAGGATTTTCAAATTGAATCTTTGGGCAACTAATTAATGATGTTGTGGTACTTTTCAAACCCAACCAATGGCATACTTTCAAAGTACAAACTTCATACTTTGAAATGGTACCAAAGTTTGGTAACTTTTATTAACAAAATTAATTATGGTTAGCTCCTCAAAATCGAACTTGAAATTCAAATCCAACACTTTAACCAACTAGGGTTAGGGTTTGGGTTTGATTCAATTCAATTTTGATTCTTTCTTTTGCATCATTTGACTTGTAAAACTTGGTTAGGGTGTAAGCCAGGGTTAGCCAAGCACTTGTACACACCAAGGTTGCTTTTAGTTGATTATTTTTATAAACCAAATTAAACATGTGAGTGGAATTTAAATGGTAAACACATACACATGTGATATAGAAGAGCTCAAACAAACCCTAGAATTGTAAACTCATTTTTTTCATTTGCATTAGGGTTCTCTAATCATGAATGCTTATACAATGATGATGATGACATGGCAGGTTTAGGTTAACGTAACACCCAGGGTGTTACATTATATTCCCCTTAAAAGGAATCTCGTCCCGAGATTCAAAGCTTAGGGCTAAATAATGGAAAAGGAAATGTGTCAAGCAAACAAATTTTACATGGTTTCATAAGGGAGGTAGAAGGGTTCATATTACAAGTCTCATGTTTTCGGGAAAGTCACAATTCTTAGAAACGAACCGTTACTTAAGGGAAGGAAGGAAGAAATTAGGAAATGCTCATTCAAGAATTCCTCAGGGAATACATCTGGAAACTCACAGACCACAGGTATATCCTTGATTTCTTGTACGGAGGTTGCCTCAACTGTCTCAACTGCTCTCTTGGGAATCGGAAATTGGATAAGAAGCTGAGACTGGTCATTGGTAAAGCTAGTTTAAGGGTTCTATTCAGCATGTCTATCACAGCGCCATAGTGACATAACCAACTCATTCCAAGGATCACATCTATATTCTGATCCTTTAATACTATCAGATTTGTAGGATAGAGATGTCCACCAAGAGATATAGGAACTTGATATATCATTTCCGTGTGTGTATACGCCCTCCCGGCGATTGCATCAAAAACTCATCTTTAATTTCTTTTATAGGAATTTCATGCTTTGTAACAAAAGTACGGTTGATGAATATATGCGATGCACCAGAATCAAATAATGTAATTGCAGGGTGACTGGCAACTGGAAACATACCCATTAAAAGCAGGTTCTCCTTTAAGAACATCCCGGTTTGAGCGTGATACACACGCCCAGATTTCTTCCCCGGCATTCACCTTCGGGACATCTTTGTGATTTACCCCCGCCTTGACCACGATCATCTGCTTGGACGCCCGGCCCTTCTTTGGAGGTTGGAAGTATTCCTGATTGGGTAGGGGCAATATCGAACATAATGTGGCTCTCCACAATTAAAGCAGGGACCTCTACCAGTGGACGAAGCCTGGGGAGTTGGTGGAGTGGGAGTTTGAATACCTTGGGTATTCGGCTGTTGTGGATAGGTTGTGGCAGCAGGGTGAGTATACACTTGTTGACCGTGAGCTTGCTGCTGCTGTGGTGGGTGATAATAGGATTGGTGGCTTTCTTTGGTCTTTGTGGATAGCGGGATTCTTTGGTGGGTATCTTTGAGTAGGGTGGAATATAACCTTCTAGCGTTTCTGGATTCCGCCAGATGGGTTAGAGGAAGCATGCCGCTCTTCACTCTTCTGTTTAAGCATGGATCTTTCATAGGATATGGCGATATCCACCGCCTCATAGAAGGTGGCAGTTGGATTGGCAGTAAGGTGGGTTTCAATATCACTCTTTAAACCCCGAACAAAACATTTCTTCTTCTTACTGTCAGTGTCCACATGCTCAGGTGCATACTGGGATAGATGACTGAACAGGTTCACATATTGCACCACTGATCGACCACCTTGTTTTATTGCTAGAAACTCTTCCGGCTTTGCTTGCATCACCCCGTCGGGAATGAAGTCTTGACGGAATGCATCTTGGAACGTGGCCCAAGTGACTTCTTTGTCCGACGGGCGACGTGCAAGGAAGTTTGCCCACCATGCGGAATGCGGGGCCTCTTAAGCTGTTGAGCGGCAAACTTGGGTTTCAACAGTGACGGACAACCCTCTAGCAGGTCAAACTTTTGATTTATAATCTGAAGCCAATCATTAGCCTCTAAGGGTTCCTCGGCTCTAGTGAAGGCGGCGGACGGGTTTTACGTAAAATCTGCATATGTGATCTCGTCGTGATTACGACGACCACGGTTCTCATATGGTGCATTCTGATTTTCTTGACCCATTTCCTCGCAATGAGGCACGGGAATTCTCGGTGGTGGCATTTACTAGGGCTGCCTTTGCTTGATAAAGACCGGGGTCTTTGGTTGTGCATCTTTGGGCCGCACCTCCCTCGTGTGAAGAACCGGGCGCTAGTATGGTCGGACATCATTATAGACAAGGTCATATTTATTCACAAACAAAAACGTATAAGATTGAGGTCCTTAGGGCTAGCAAGAATAGGATTGATTTTACTTAGCCCAACCACTTTTTAACGGGGATATGATTTTAAACCAGTGAATTAAACATGATGCATGATCGAACCTACGGATCAAGCAAAAGACTTTTTGAATTTAACATAAGCATACTTTTAGTAATATAGGGCAAAAAGAAAACAACATGATACTCCGCTTAAGACTCTTTTAAATAGCACCTAGAAAGGCTACTAGAAAGAATTAAGACGGAGCAAAAGCAATTTGGACTAAACCACATTTATCTTTTGGATCCAAAACAATTTGAAGCTTTTGAAAAGTAATACTATGAGTATCTTTATAAGTACCGCTCTCATACCCTCTGTGGCAGAACCTTCTAAATTACATGGCCCACAAGCACCTGACATTGTCTTTAAGACCTCTGTCAGCTATACTTGTACACCACATAACCTAGAATGTTCCGTCGGGTGAACCCCCGATAAACCACAATTCCTCCAGGATCGATACTTACAGAGACATCACAATATTACAACAGTTTTCATACAAAAATACCAGAGTAGCGAAAGACTTACAATAATTTAATTTACAAACCTTTTGTAAAACTTATACAAACCAGAGTGTTATTATTACAAAACAGCGGAAGTATCATTAAGTAACTTTACAAACCACACAACGGAAATGCCCTGCCCGAGGGCCACACAATCTACTCTTCCTCAGATCCTTCCTCAATCACCGTCATGTAACAAGGGCCGTAGCACACTTGTTCACACGGTTCACCTGCAACAGGGGTTTAACAAACCCTGAGTACAAAAAGTACTCCGCAAGACTTTGTCGATACGGGACACAGACGACTACTCACCAGCGTGGATCCCGTCAGGACAAGAGCAAGAAGGACGGATCCGAATAGAGAGAGATCATCCTAGTTAGGCAAATAAAAAGTAACCTCTCGTAATCGAGCAGAACACTTCCTATGGATCCGACTAGGATTAGAAACCATAGCTCTGGCTCTTTTCCTCTTATAAAAAGGAGCCGAGCACCCTCTTGTAACAAAGCGACAACAACACACAATCATACATCAATCCAACGCAAAAGGCCAAAGCCGACTGGAGTAGAGCTTTTACTCGACGACGAGGGCTCGAACCAGGATAAACCGTGTGTCTCTTGCGTGAAACCGCCGAAGTTCTAGTCGTTCGCCGAGGTCCGAATCAATCGCTACGGGGAACCCGTGGCAGGCTATCGATGGTCAAACACCGGCAACCGGGCGCGCGGGTAGGGGCTTGGGCGAAATCAACGTCAAAGGCTCGACGGACCTACATATGATGATTTTTTCGACGGGATCAACCTTCGTTTTCGGAAGTTTGGGTGCATGAAGCAACGAACAAGGAATTCTCTATGGTCGACTACTTCGAGAACCCGAGCCAAAGATACAAGAAATTTTTTCAAGACTCAAGCTCACAGAAGAAGCTGAAGATCCAAATATACAAGACAAGCCGAGTTTTTTTCACTACGGTTTCAACAACTCAGCACGGATATATCAGAATATCACTCAGAAAGCAATGGAATCTTACAACCACGACCAATGGGACATCTTCAAACAAGATAAGTTTTTTAGCTTCCTTCCTTTTCAATACGGTAAACCTCTAGAAGGAGAAGAACTCGACCATCCACCCAAATACGCACGAAGAAGTCTTCATGATAAGGCAACCTCTAGTACCACCCGGTCCAACCCGACTACGGATCTTGGGAAGAATCGAAGGCGACATTCCGGCAAATTCCGTCACAAGAGAAGGAGAGACCGGCATTTTAAAAAGCGGACAGCAAGAGAAAGAAGAAACAAGAAAAAAAGGAGGAAGAAGGAACCGAGTTCATGAGCGAAGAGAAGCATGGCGCAAATATGAAGAAGAGCTAGCCGAGTACAATCAAAAAAAGAGCTGAAAAGAAGCCGAAGAAAGATGAGCTACAAAGAAGGACAAGGCTTGATCCTATTAACAAGATACAAGAACTAATCAATGAAATCGACGCCATACAACGACCAAGTGAAGAACAAGCCGGACTTAGAAGTCTACTCGGGGATACCGCGCAAAGGATACAAGGCGACCGAGTACCTCCCGACACATACCATCCGAACAGACAAGCCAAAGAACTCGGAGGATTTCGCTTTCGAAAGATTATCAACTCCAAATCATGAGAGAAGAGCTCAACCTCATCACGATTGGATAGAAAAATAGGGGAAAACAGGGGAAGATCTCCGACACCACCCGAAGTCCCCACAGATTATTTCAAGATACGACGGCCAAAGGCGATTCCGACTACGAGACAGAAAAAGTACCCGACAGATTTTCTTGCTTGCAGAAGACTACTCACAGATCAAACTACCTCACAAATTCAAACCATCCAATCATTCAAAATATGATGGCAAGGCGAGCCAATGCAATGGCTTAGGATTTATTCTCAATCTATAGAACTAGCCGGAGGCGATGACGATATAAAAGCCTTATTTTTCCCAATGGCCACGGAAACATTACCTCTCCGGTGGTTCGATAAGTTACGACACGGATCTATCAAAGCATGGGGCGACCTCCAAAAAGCATTTTGCGAGAATTTTGCGAGGGATCTTGATCCACCCAATAACGCAAGCCGAGTTGAAAGGTTTAAAGCAAAATCCAGGAGAAAGCCTCAGAGACTTCTATAGAAGATTTGGAGAACTTAGAGCACAAGTACATGACATCACCGAGAGAGAAGTAATAGAAGCATTTTCATACGGCTTAAAAAGTAAGATGGATGTTTCATGATTTACGCAAGGAAAACCCTCGGACAAACGAGGAGTTCAAAAGAATAGTTGAAAAGATGATTACAGCAGAAGAGAAGACAAGAGAAAGATTTCCGGACAAACGAAACAACTTCGAGAAAGGAGAAACAACACGCATGGAAGAAACAACTCGAGCGATCAAAACAACACAAGATGGAACAACCAAAACAACTCGGGTTATCAAGACAACTCGAGATACCAGGATAACTCAAGGTATCAAGACAACTCAAGAAGATGGAACATTCAAGACAACGGACAAGAATTCCACAACAAAAAGAGATATTACGATAACATGGTGGCATCCACCGAAAGAAAGAAATTCTACCCGGCAAGAAGATTTGAAGACCTCGAAAACATGAAATGCATCTATCATCCAACAGGAATCCACCCAATGGGAGAGTGTCGCATCTTTCAAGAAAAATATATGAGAAAGGACAAACAAGACAAGGAAGAAAACAAAGAGAAAAAAGAAGACAACACAACCGATAACGGTTTTCAAATCCAAAACAACGATATCGATAATATTCTCGGGAGTACCCGGTTCTAGGAGCAAACAAGAAGACAAGCTTGCTCGGCGAACAATCATAGCGAGAGAGCAAAGCAACACCCGGATATTTAAGCCGGTCACAATATCCAATTCAGTTCTCACGAGAAGACCAATGGACAAGTGTTGGGAACGCAGGGCTATATCCATTAGTACTCGGAGCAACAATCGCCGCCATAACAGTAACCAAAGTACTCATCGATGGGGGGCAGGACTCAACATCATATTTGCAGACACCCTGAAGAAAATGGGAACAGAATTCTCAAAAATGATCACACCTACAAGCGTACCTTTCTATGGGATAGTACCCGGGAGACCAGCTATGCCTCTTGGACAGATTACACTTCCAGTAACATTTAGAACTCCCACAAATTACAGGACAGAACTCATCAAATTTGAAGTAGCAGATTTTGAATTATCATATCATGCGATATTAGGAAGACCAGCACTAGCGAAATTCTTGGCTATACCACACTATCTATATCTACTACTCAAGATGCGGGACCACACGGAGTACTCTCTCTCTCGGAGGAGACCTAAAAAGAGCCTACGAATGCGATGTACAAGCAATACTGAGATATCCTCAAAAGTACAAGGTGAAATCAACTCGGCAATAGCAGAAATAAGACGAGAAGAACTAGAGATACTAGCCAAAAACAAAGTATACTCACTACGGCTAAAGGAGAGGGCACCAAAAGATTGATCTAGGAGCAGATGATCCATCAAAGGCGCCACAATCAGCGCACACCGCCTATCAAATAGGAACTCGCTCACCAACTTCTTACGAGACAACAAGGATATATTTGCCTAGGAAACCGGCAGATATGCCCGGAGTCCCAAGGGAGTTGGCTGAGCACAAAATTGAAGTCAACAAAGGAGCAAGACCAATCAAACAAAGACTACGACGTTTTTCACCGGACAAGAAGGAAGCAATAAAAAAGAAATAGCCCGACTACTAGCGGCGGGGTTCATTAAAGAAATCTTACACCCGCATCGGTTGGCAAATCGTTACGGTACACAAAAAAAAGAACACGGATGAATGGCGTATGTGTGTGGACTACACGGACCTTAACAAACTTTGTCCAAAAGGACCCTTTCGGATTACAAAGAATTGATCGGATAGTGGATTCAACGGCAGGATCAGCTCTCTTATCCTTTCTAGATTGCTACTCGGGATATCACCAGATTGCACTAAAAAGAAGAAGACCAAAGCAAAACTTCTTTCATTACACCTTTCGGCGCTTATTGTTACAAAACAATGTCTTTTGGACTCAAAAATGCGGGAGCAACATACCAAAGAGCAATCCAGACTTGTTTAGGAGATCAAATTGGAAAGAACGCGGAAGCATATGTAGATGACGTAGTCGTCAAAACAAAAGAACTTCAGATTCTCGATTGAAGATCTACAACAAACTTTCAACAATCTCAAAAGATGGAAGTGGAAACTTAACCCCAACAAATGTGTATTTGGCGTATCATCAGGACAACTACTCGGATTTACGGTCACCAAAGAGGAATTGAAGCAAGCACAAAACAAATCAAAGCAATAACCGACATGGGACAACCATAGATATCAAGGATCTACGAAACTAACAAAGGTTGCATGGCGGCACTCAACAGATTCATCTCTAGGCGGGGAAAAAGGCTTACCTTTTTTCAAATTACTAAAAAAAGCGGACAAATTTACACGGAACAAAGAAGCACAAGAAGCCTTCGACAAGCTAAAAGCATACATCAGCACATCTCCGGTATTAGTACCACCAAAAGAAAGGCGAAGACCTCATGCTCTACATTACCGCAACTACTTGAGTAGTAAGCACGACTATTGTGGTCGAAAGAGAAGAATAAGGACACATCTATAAAGTACAAAGGCCAGTATACTACATAAGTGAAGTACTCACAAGTATCAAAAGTGAGATATCCTCACGTGCAAAAACTACTCTACGCAATACTTATAACTTCAAGGAAGCTCGGGCATTATTTTGAAGATCACAAAGTAGTCGTAAGTAATGATTTTCCACTCGGGGACATCCTAAGAAACCGAGACTCAACGGGACGAATTTCAAAATGGGCGGTTAAACTCGGAGCACTCAAAATAGAATTTACACCAAGAAAGACAATCAAATCTCAAGCATTGTCCGACTTCATTGCGGAATGGACCGAAATACAACTCCAAACATCATCCTAGACCATTGGAAAATGTACTTCGATGGATCTCTAAAAATAGGAGGGGCAGGAGGGGAGTATTACTTATCGCACCAGATGGAAAACAACTCAAATATGTTCTACAAATTTTATGGCAAGCTACCAACAATAAAAGCAGAATACGAAGCACTCATCCATGGCCTACAAGTTGCAACATCACTTGGAATCAAAAGATTACTAGTCTACGGAGATTCAGCGGTAGTAGTCAACCAAGTCAATAAAGAATGGGATTGCACCAAGGAAAACATGGATGCCTATTGCACGTAAATCGAGAAAGCTTGAGAAGAATTTTCAAGGTCTAGAAATACATCATATATTACGAGATTCAAATGTTGCAGGTGATGTGTTAGCCAAACTAGGCTCGAGATAGGGCAAAAGTACCATTTGGAGTTTTTGTAAAAGAATTAAACAAACCATCTATCAAGTCGGGACGAAAAAGAAGACGAGAAGAAGACAGAACAAGAGCAAATTCTAATGATCAAGCCTGAGACAACTCAACATGGATGCAAGTATTCATAGACTACATCAAGGAAAAGAAGTTACACGGAAATAAAAGCGAAGCAACTTCGGGTGTCGGAAGAAGCAAAAACTACGTCTTAGTAGGAGATAATCTTTACAAAAGAGCGGCATCATCGGGCGTATTATTGAAATACGTACCAACAACGAGAGGGGAAAGAAATATTATTAGAAATGCACTCGGGGTGCTGCGGAAATCATGCATCTTCAAGGACACTAGTCGGAAAAGCTTTTCGATCGAGGATTCTATTGGCCAACAGCATTAAAAGACGCCGAAGAACTAGTCAAATACTGCAAAAGCGTCAAATGTTTGCAAGACAAGCACACGTTCGACTCACAATCTAATATGCATACCACCCGGCATGGCGTTCTCATCTTTGGGGGCTTGATCAAGTTGGACCACTTAAGAAATCCAAAGGAGGGTTCGAGTACATCTTCGTGGCCATCGACAAGTTCACCAAATGGATAGAATACAAGCCATTAGTAAAATACAGCTCGGCCAAAGCACAAGAGTTCATCCAAGAAATTATGCTGATTTGGGATGCCAAAGCGGGATAATTACAGACCTAGGATCACCATTTACAGCTAATGAATTCAAAATTTGGGCTCAAGGCTGCGGATTCAACATTGACTATGCATCGGTGGCTCATCCTCAAGCAAAGCGGTCACGTAGAAAGAGCCAACGGACTCATCTTAGCGAGGATTAAAACCAAGATTATATGAAGACCTCAAAGATTATGGAGCAAAATGGATAGATGAACTACCCAAAGTAGTGCGGGGACTAAGAACTCGGATAAAAGCAGAGCAAGCGGCTATTCACCTTTTTTCTTGGTATACGGATCGAGGAAGCCGTATTACCGGCCGAACTTAATATGGACATCCCCCAAAATTGAGCAATATAACGAAGGAGAAGCGAGAGAAACCGGGGAGACTAGAAATCGGCGGCTTAGAAGAAGTCGAGTCAATGCAACCCTACAATCAGCAAGATACATGAAAGGACTGAGAAGATATTACGACAAAAACGTTCAACCAAGAACCTTACAAGCCGGCGATCTAGTTCTCGGGAAAATATAAAAACCGGATGGAAGACACAAACTACTCGGCCCATGGGAAGGTCCCTTCATAGTAACAAAAGTAACGGGACCGGGATCCTACGAGGCCCGATGGCGGAGGCGGAGCCCCAATAAAAAATTCATGGCACATCTCTCAATTACGACGATTTTACGCCTAGACATGTACTACTTCCTTCAACAAAGATTCATAAGAAAGATTACGGTATCCAAGCTTCTTTCCGAGAACCAGATCCCGACTTCTAGAGTACGGAACTCAAATAAGGACCTACGGTCCAAAAAGCACTCGACTTCGGGCAAACCCCGATGAGAGCAAAAAAACGCTCGACCCCGGGCAAACCCCGATGAGAGCAAAAAATCGCTCGACCCCCGGACAAACCCCGATGAGAGCAAAAAAACGCTCGACCCCGGGTTGTTTTCACAACACCGATGAGAATGCGGCTAAAGAAGTCAACACTCGGCCTATCCTAGCTCCTTTTCAGGACTAGATGAGAGCAAAAAGAAAGCTCGACCTGTCCCGACTTCTAGATAAAAAGAACTCGGATGAGGGCCTACGGTCCGAACTATTTGTTGAAGTGCAAAATGGCTACAACCTAGCCTGAGCCCAACTATTCGGGTTGTTTTCACAACACCGATGAGAGTAAGGCTAAAAGAAGTCAACACTCGCCCTATCCTAGCTCCTTTTCAGGACTAGATGAGAGCCAAGAGAAAGCTCGACCTATCCCGACTTCTTGAGAGAAAGAACTCGGATGAGGGCCTACGGTCCGAACTAATCATTGAAAACAACTACAACATTAACTATTCTTAGATGGATTCACAACACCAAAAAGAATGCGACAGACAGCAAGATATTCAAAGGTCAGCAACAAGATATTTGATCAAGATTCAAGAAAGAAAATTCTTTTTATTATCCGAGAAGGCATCAAAGTTTCATTACAATAAAGAAGTTCACTACTTGATGATCATCACCATCATCGACGCTTTTTTGGCGTAATCTCTACAAGATCGGTAAACTCCCGAGCTAAGGGCGGGGACTGCGGCTTGATTCAGCGAGTGCTTGTTCATCCTCGGGAGTATGAATCCCATCCATCACTCTACCAAGAGGAAAGTTGGGGTCAACCACTCGGATGCCAGCCAAAACACCCTGAACGCCAAGCAAACTTTGCATCCTTGGCAAAATTGATGGTCGGCTCGGTCGGTCGAGGAAGGAGGCGAACCCAAGTCGGACAAAGCATCTTGGGGCCTCCTCGGCATAGTGGCAAGTCCTTGCACGAGCTCGGCAAAGGCTGACCACTGTCATCGAAACCTTGGCGGCAGACAAGTCTTCAATCGATGCCTTAGCCTGCAAAAGATCTCGATCAAGCACCACGCCCTAATCAGCCGAGCCGGGCTAAAGTTTCTTCAACATCCTCCTTTACCTTCTCGATTCATTGCGAAAGGTTTTTACTTCAAGCTTCAAAGCCTCGGTCTCCTTCGAGTACTTTTTTTCTTCAAAGCTGCAAAGGGAAGCGAAAGAAGTCGAAATAAAAAGCAATAACAGAATCATACGCCAAAATATATATATTTACAAGTACCTTGAAGATCTCGAGAAGCCTTCTTCTTCAGATTCAACGGCGGCAACCACTTGAGCTCTCAAGGCGGTCTCGAGGATTGGCGCCCTTGATGCTCCTCATCAAGCGCCCGCCGAGAGAAGCCAACTCATCCAACAACTTCTTTTGAGACTCGAGACGAGCCAAAAAAAGAGGTCGAGAATCAGCGACATACTCACGCACATAAAAGAAAAAAGAAGGATAAGAAAAAGACAAGACAGGAAATAAAGCAAACAAGTCATCCTACCTGGAATTGTTTAGTAAAAGACTTGAATTCAGCCTCAAGCTTCTTAAGGCGAGAACTCGGATTGAAGTCTTCCTCCAGATCCTGCATCAGCTTCAAACCACGGACAGAATTCCAAGGAGGGTAAAAAGGAGACAAAGGAGGAGAACACCCAACCCTAGGATGACGAGAAGTTAGGGGTTGGGCAAATGGCAACTTGTCCGCTCTGAAGAAGTCGCCACAACCGCTTGAGCGCCCAGTAGTGAAGAAGTCCCAGCCAGCAGAAGAAGAAGTCACCATAAGGGTAGACTCCACGGCGGGATTGGGGGTCGAGACAAAGGCACGACCCACCACACCAACGCTCTCCGTCTTCTCAGAGTCAGAAGCCGGAGTAGAAGAAACAGCAGCAGATAACCTACAAAAAACCAAAAAAGTCAAAGACAAATAATGCAAGAAAATAAAAAAGTCAGAAAGAAGAAAAACTTACTTAGAAGGATGACGGAAAGCAATACGAGGCCGAGGCGGTGGAGGAGGCATGACCTGCTCGGATCCACCAACAACCCGGGCAGACGAAGGAGCGGGACCCGGCAAGGGTCCCAAAACCGGAGGTTGAGAAGAAGTCGACCGGGGGCTCTGAGAGCCGAGTCAAAGTTAAAAAGAGCAAAGAAGTATACACACCAAAACCAACAAGACAACACTTACCAACGAAGAAGAGGAGAATCATCAACATCCTCAGCCTCATCATAAAAAAGAAGAACAGATACACCGCCTACCAAAGAGAAGAATCAAGACTACTTTCCAAAAAGAGCGAGCAAAAGTAAAACCAAACAACCTCTCACCTATCAAAAGGTTACCTGATGGCTGAGGAGAAAGAGAAGAACGCGCCCGTTTTTGAGCCGCTGAAGAAGAAGAATCTCCCGCAGCAGGTCTCTTAGCACCGGCACGAGTAGCTCGAGGAAGGGCCACCGGCTGATAAGGAACATACTGAAGAGAAGGCTCCATCAAAGAAATACCAGGTAAAACAACTCGGTCTTCAATTACCCGACGACCAAGATCGGTAGAAGGAGCGGGGAAGAGGAGCAATTTCCCCATCAACATAAAGGGAGGCATCAACGTTAAAATCCCTGCCAAAAGGCTTCAAAAAAGACAAGAAACTAGTCAATCTCAGTCAAAAAGAACTCGGAAATACAGATACAAATAAGAAGAAATACTCACAGCAGGGGGAGGATTATCAGCAGAGTACTCGAAACCAATCATTGGGACCATCGACGCGCCTTTCAAAATCTTACGGAGACGGACAAGCGTCTCCTCATCGACAACTTCGGTCGTGGCCACCATACGAGGGATCCTCGGCGCCGAGTACTCAAAGCCAAAAGTTCTCACGCGCCTTCAAAGGTTGCACTCGGCGACGGAGGTAACTTGCCACAATAGCAAAACCGGACAAGCCATTACGCTTCAAGTACCTAATCCTATCGAAAAGAGGTTCAAGAAGAGACAACTCGGCGAAGTGAGCTGCTCTCTCTCCCACCGATCATTAGAAACAAGGCGGGACCCCGAGTAGGTTTGGAGGCTTTGGAGCACCGGCACCACCATCAAGATTACCAAACATAAAACCACTCGGACCGCCAATCCTTCACGGAATCAACAAGATCATACTCAAAGAAGTGGCTCGACTTACGCCCTTTGCCGGAATTGGATCCCACATCCACCAAGGGTGTGGAGGGAATCATTGCGGGGCTGCGGCTTGAGACGGAAAAAAAACGGAATAAATTGAGGGAGGGAGGAATGCCAAGGAAAGTCTCACAAAATGGACAAAAACAGAAAGATGAAGAACCCCATTCGGGGTAAGATCATGAAGAGATGGAAAAGAAGCGAAGAAAAACGTTGGAGGAAGAAACAAGCCGGCAAACAAAGCCCAAAGACGAATAAAAGAAACAAAAAGCACAATCTCCCCTGGACGAGGAACGGGACACGATGCTCACCCGGCGCAACCCAACCGGAGAACTCCTTAGGCTGGATCATACCCAAGTCCTGGCGGCTCAACCAGATGCTTCTCCGGGTAGTCGGGCGGGGAAGTTCTTTGCGATGGCCTTCATAGCAAACAAACTCGGGATTCATTTGCTCGTCGACCTCCTACTCAAGAACAGACTTCTCAACTACCGACTTCTTGGAGGCCACCTTCTTCCTTCCCATGCAACGAATCAAGCACCCAAACTAAGAGGAGGATGCGTGGCGGCAATGCAAGAGCAAAGATTTGGGGAATTTTTTTTTTTCTACGGCGCTAGGGTTTCGGGGAGGCAAAGGCAAGGTGAAGAAGAAGAACGAAGAACCGCAGCTAATTTATAGACCGGTCTTAAAAGGCCCACTTAAAGGGCAACGGTAAAAGGCCAACGGATACAAAGGCGCAGATGCTTGGGAAAGGCCCGGTAAACCCTTAAATCACGGGATAACGGTCCGTATCCCGTTACCCACCAACGGTAAAGTATTGTGCCGTTACAAGGAAAGGTAGCTTTGCCAATATTATCATAACAAGTCGACACAAAAGAAGACGGCCACCAACAACTCGGTCGAAGGAAGCCGGTCAACCGAGCCAAAACAAGTCTACTAAAAGATATACGTCTTCATATCAATCAAAAAACAAGTCGGCTCGAAGGCGGACAACTATAAACTCAGGACAAAACAACTCGGATCATTGCGGGATCAAATATTCTTCAATATTACAGGATACAAGGTTACAAGTCTTACAAGACCCATCGAATTGAGGAAGAAAACCAAAGCAACGGCTACAAGGGACCCGGTGGAATTACGCCATAGAAAACAATTACGCAGAACCCCCGGATAACCAAGGTGATAGCCATTGCCGACCCGGACTACCTCCGAGGCGGTCCGGGGCGAGCGGATCCAAAGCAACCTAGATACACCAACACGGTGCATCTAAGATCGCCAAAAGTAGCACCGACTTCTCAAGCATCACATCAGGCCTCTCCGGCCACAAGTTGAATCGGACCCCATGTGAACAAGAGGGCTCCGGCTCTGCGTTGGCCGGTCATTTGCTTTGCACCGCCACGACTAGAGGATTGTGTGTGGATCGGCAACCTTTCCACCTTGAGCATATGTCCGGCGAGTGGAAAAAGAAGAACTAAGAGTGCAAAATGACTCAAAGCATAAGGCACATCTCAAGACTTCTTCTACCTACCGAGCGAGCCTCCAATCACAATGCTACTCGGGATTAGTGCGCCTCTAATCCCTATCTCAAGAATTCTTCTACCCACTAAATAGACCATCTTTGGAAGAACAAGAAAGAAGCCCGAGGGCTGTTCAACCTCGCAAACTATCATTGTCACAAAAACAGGACGAAGCATACTATAAGACTCTGAAAACAACCGAAAGGGAAGTGCAATTTATAGGCCAAGATCGGTGTACATGGACCAAGCTCACCAATTCAGAGAAGCATTGACAAGGACAATAAAAGAAGGCAGTAAAGAGAGCAACAGAAGAGTATATTCGGGCATATCCCAAAGCCAAGTAAAAGCCTTTATACCAACGGTTGCCAACGCCCAAACCATAAAAGCGGACATAAAGGACGGTAAAAGCAAAGTCATGAGCCGTTGTCCGTTTCCTACCTGAAGAACTCGAGAAAAAGCTCGAGAGGCGCAGCTAAGGACAACTCGGAAAAAGCTCGGGGCTACAACTTCAAAGCCATCATGCTACTACGGACCCTCCGGCTCTTTGTTCCAAAAAGCAAGAGGCTCGGGGGGCTACACTCATTGAGTGCGCCAATGAGCGCACGTCAGTCAAAAAGCCACCACCCGACTACTTTTGAGGGAAAGAATTCAAGCTCAGGGGCTACAATTTCAAAGCCATCATACTACTCTAGACCCTCCAGCTCTTTGTTCCAAAAAGCAAGAGGCTCGGGGGCTACACTCATTGAGTGCGCCTATGGGCGCATGTCAACCAAAAGCCATCGCCCGACTTCTTTTTCGACAAAAACAACTTCGACGAAGGCTCGGGGGCTCTGGGGCATACACCCTCAACTTTTTCTTTTTTTCTCAAGATCATCCCGGCTACTTATAAATAAGTAGCAAGAGGCTCGGGGGCTACACTCAATGAGTGCACCTACGGCGCACTAAAGGGAACAATTCTTGGCTAGACCACTTGAAGCATCACTCAGGAAGCAAGGCGCTCCCCGAGTTCTACTTCGAAATGCTCGGGGGCTTGTCGATACGGGACACTGAGGCGGCTACTCACCGGCGTGGATCCCGTCGGGACAAGAGCAAGAAGGACGGATCCGAATAGAGCGAGAGATCATCCTAGTTAGGCAAATAGAAAGTACCTCAGAATCGAGCGTAACACTTCCTATCGATACGACTAGGATTAGAAACCATAGCTCTGGCTCTTTTCCTCTTATAAAAAGGAGCCAGAGCACCCTCTTATAACAGGCGACAACAACACACAATCATACATCAATCCAACGCAAAAGGCCAAAGCTGACTGGAGTAGAGCTTTTACTCGACGACGAGGGCTCGAACCAGGATAAACCGTGTGTCTCTTGCGTGAAACCGCCGAGTTCTAGTCGTTCGCCGAGGTCCGAATCAACTGCTACGGGAACCCCGTGGCAGGCTATCGGTGGTCAAACACCGACAGACTTACCCGACCAAAAATTGGGGAGAAGACTCAGGAATGTTGGCTAATAGGAATCAAGGTAAGGCTTTAGCAAGATCAAATGACACCTTTGCAAAAAGAGACTAAGCCAGTCCTTACTTTACTACAACAATCACTTGTCAACCATGTAACGGATTCAAAACTTCTCATCATCAACTTTCATCATTACTACGATGCTGATGCAAGGATCAAGTCTCCCATATCGTGGAGCAACGACGATTCGAATCGCTTTATATACCCAGCTGGGGCTTCCTAGCCACACGATGTATGCAGGACCGAACATCTCACATACATCAACTCGCGCTTGCATTTCTCTAGACCAGAACGCGTTCTAGCCACGAGGTACAGTACACCATCTCCCTACGCCGCGGTCCCCTTCCACGGTGGCTCCGTAGGATGGGTACACGCTACACTCGTCCCGGTTGTCCGTTCTCGTCGTGATAGTACAAGGGAGCTTACCGCCATTAGCATGCGACTAGTACTATCCAATAACCTCATGATCCAAGGGCCAAGGCAACGAACGGTGCTTAACCGACTCACAAGTGGACGACACTACACCAGGGCACTAGCCCTTCCTGGTGCAAGTCACTCCATCCGGTCTCAATTTACTCATCATCATGTTCTTATTGCGTACCCTTGACCCGATCAAAGTGAAGGGATACCAACAAGTAACATCAGGTTTTCATAATTGCCCTCAACGGGGATATTGTTATCACATTTTTGGAAAACATTTCATAAAGCCTATGCTATCAGCAGGGCTAAGCATACACTAGCATTGGCGAAATTAAAATAGGTATCCAGGGTATATATCAAGGTATGGTAAATGCACCAAAGTAGGATATCACACAACTCCTATTACCTAATGCATCATAATATCAATATACAATATAAAAGCTTTTTGAAATACAAGGAGGTGGTTGAATGCATCCGGGGCTTGCCTTGGGGCTCGACGAAGTTAGGAGCAGTTACCCAATCACCGAGATTAGTCCCAACCTTCTCACGACGAACACCTTCTTCAGAAACGGGAGTCGAATCAACCCCCTCCTCAGACGGCACAACTACACGATTGAGATGCATGATTACGATGCAGTAAATAAAAGAGCATGCGATAATGATGCAACGATTGTTAACCTATCTTGAGTACAACTTTCCTTCACGGTATAGTTGCACTAAGAAGGTATAGCTAGCGTCGACGACGACGGACTAACGATACACAATCAACATGAAATGCCGAAGGTCATTAGGGTTAATGACCTAGGGTCACCACTCAATTCCAAAATCAAGCAACGCTAATAGTGATTAAGGTTAATTACTAATTTATTAACCATTTTTACAGTCATTGAAAGCCACTAATTAACTTACTAATTGGAGATTAAGCAAATCCTAATTAATCAAAGGATTAATCAATTAAACATTAATTGATTAAGGTATTAATTAAGCATAAAACAAAAATTAGTCAAAACATGATCAAACTTCATAATTAAGATCATTGTCACCTAATTAGCACACAAAACAAAACTCATGATTTTTGGACTTATATTTTAATTATTAAAAATCATGGAAGTTGCCTTTATTAATTAAAAGAGAAAAATTTTACACAGATAAAATTTATTGGAAAAACAAATTTAGTATTTTTCCTAGGTAGAGCATCACTCAAGGAATCCAGAACATATTTTTGTACATTTTTATCTGCCCAAAAGAAATTGTAACAAAATGATGAAACTCAGCCCTGGGAAATTAAATTTGAAAAAGGAAAAGCATTTTTCCCTCGGTTGGGCTTCACTGTGCGGCCCGAGCGGCCCAACACGGCCTGCCCGGCCCGGCTCGGGTGGCGCCCATGGCTTGCGGCTCCTCCCCTCTCCTCCCGCTGACAGCCCGGGCCCAACTGTCAGCGGCTTCTTCCTCCTCTCCCTTCTTCTTTGGGAGAATTAGGTATGTGACCTCAGAAAAAAGTCACTTTAGGTGTATGGCTTTTTTTTTTTGAATTTGGGTGTATGACCCGAAACAAAATTTGGTTAGGTAGTTGGCCTTCCGTCCGGTTCGTGAGGGTAGTCCGTTAGGTTTTGCACCGGTGGCCGAGTGAAAAGACCATTTTGCCCTTCATGAAATCTTTCACACGTGAGACTCTCCCGAGCCATTCTTTTCCGCCCCGCCGGAGTCGATCGAAACGAAAAAAAAGGGGGGCGCGGCCGGCGGCGCCACCGCCGCCCTCCACGCCGGGCGAGCCGTGGCCGCCCGGCCGCCCGGCCGCGGATCCGGCGGATCCGCGCGCCCATCGCGGATCCGGCCGCCCTCGCCACGCAGCCGCGGCCTCGCCGCGAGCCGGGCGCTGGGCCGCTTTCCCATCTCGCCGCGGCGCCGCGCCAGGGCGCCGCGTTTTTTCATACGCGCGCGCGTGACGCCGAGGTCGCTCCTCCAATGCCACGAGCTCCCTCCGCAACGCGCAGGCCAAAGACGGGGCCCTTCAGCCCCGCATGGAGACGGGCGCCGCCACCGCCTCCCGCCGGGCGTAGCAGGCCGCCTCCCTCCCGCCCTCCCCGGCCAGACATCCGCGCCCGCTGCCGACAGAGAACCGGCCGCCGTGGTCGGGTGGGCCGGCCCCCACGCCGAGCCCGCTTCCGGGCCGGGCGAGCAGGCCGTGGCGCCCGCCGGCAGCCAGCCAGGCTGGGTGGGGCCGGGCTTCCCGGGGCAATGGACTGGGCTGGCGCCCCCACCCGGCAGCAGCATGGCCGGGCGGGCCGGCCCCCCCAGCGGCCAGGACCTGGGGGCGCTCCCGAGGCCGGCGCCCCGGCTTCCGTCGGGAGGGCGGCGCGCCCGGCTACGGCAGCGGCCCAGCCAAGCGGTCTGCGAGGAGGTCGGCGCCCCTAGGCATCGAGACCCGGCACCTCCAGCGCCCCAGCGAGAGCGGCTGGTGCATCCCCCCGGCAACAAGTCGCTGCGGGCGACGAACCCCTCCAGCGGCGATGAAGAAGGCGGCTACAAGGGTGAGTTCATCAGTCCCACACGTCGGTTGTCGTGGCGTAAAAGAAAATGACATCTTAAATATGAATTTTGTCTCTCCTATTGTTTATGTGCTTGCTGATCAAAATGTGGGTTAATGGTTAATTCATTTACTTCAGAATATTTAGTTTGTGATCTGAAAAGTTTAGCGATAATATACATTACTAAATGCTTATTCAGTCATAACGTGAGAGTGCTTTTGAAGTTGTGATCTAAGAACTTTAGCCATTACGAAATGCTTTATTTGCTCACGGTGAAAGTGCTCCAAATACCAAGGAGCTTTATCTGTTTCTTTTTTTAATTAATCCTGTGTAGCTTCAGGCAATCAATGAAGTTCATTTTTTTCTGTTTCTTCATGAAGTTGCCATTGCAAAACTAATTTGATCTTGAATAACAGCATGGATCCGAAAACTACTTTCAAGTTGAAAATTAAATTGTTGGGCAACCGTAAGAAGCGTAGGCAAGATTTCAAGTGTTTTAACTTTGATATGGTTGTTGATTCGGACCAAGCAAATTATATGGACTTTCATGACTCGATTGGTCGATAAGTACCCGCCTGGTTATTTGGAATTAGCTCATTTTCAAGTATTATGATGAAGAATTAAAAACTTTCCCCCGAATTGAAAACCGACCAAGATTTGATGGCTATGTTTGAGAGGCATTTGAAGAGAAAAGTTGTCACCATGTTTGTTGTGTACCGAGATCCTTCTGATCCATATGAGCCTGTCACAGAGTGGGATTTTGGTGGTCCTACCAAACCTGCTGGAGAGGATGGTACTGCTAAGGATGATAATGATGATGAGTACCTTAGGAATCCTGAACCACAAAATGAACATGTAGGTGTTGATGATGAAGGTATGTACTTTGACAACGTAGAACCCAATGTTCTACAGGTGGTGCAGAGGGCAGTTCAAGAGGAGCCATCCTATGTTGTTCACGATAGTGAGGATGAAGGTGGAGACGAGACAGAAGATGAGGAAGAGGAGCAATGCAATGAGGAAAACTATACTCCAAGTGTAGAACATGATCCTAATGATCCACCAATGATAGTAGGCTCCACTTATGCAAATATGTACACGTTCAAAGTGGCACTCTGTCAACATGCAATAAAAAATCAGTTTGAGTTCAATATTGAAAAGAGTGGACCAAAGAGGTACAGAGCATATTGTTCAATGAGGGACAAATTGAAGTGTCCTTGGTGGATTTTTGCTTCTACAACTAAGGACAACTGCACTATAATGGTAAGTGCTTGTCTATTTGTTAAATCTGACCCTATGTTGTATATCTTTGGCCCTAATTATTTCTCTCTATGTAGGTAAAGAGGAACCCTTCTAAGCATGCTTGCTATACTAAAAGAAGATCAAAGACGGTGAAGAATGCAACAAAGTTCTGGATATGTGAAAAGGTGAAGGACTTTCTCATAGTGGATGCTACATTGGGTGCAAAGGAATTGGTCAAAAAATTGAAAGAACACCATGGGGTCACTATACCATACCATAGAGTGTATGAAGGTAAGGAATTAGCACTGAAACATCTTTATGGTGACTGGGATTATAGCTTTGATAATACATTCAAGTTTAAAGCACAAGTTGAGAAATGTTGCCCTGGTAGCATAGTTATTATTGACCATCACTTGGTAGATGACAAGATCAGATTTAGAAGATTTTTCCTTGCATTCAAACCTTGCATAGATGGGTTCCTTGCTGGTTGTAGGCCATACCTTGCAATAGACAGTACATTCTTGACAGGCAAGTACAAGGGGCAGCTTGCTAGTGCATGTGCTGTTGACGGGCATAAGTGGTTGTATCCTGTTTGCTTAGGAATTTTTGATTCAGAAACTACAGATAACTGGGTTTGGTTCATGAGTCACCTTAAGGAGGCCATAGGATCACCTAGGGGCTTAGCCATATGCACTGATGCTGGACAGGCTGTGATGGCAGGTGTAGGTGAGGTATTTCCATTTGCTGAGCATAGAGAATGCATGTACCACTTGGTGACCAATTTTAAGAAAAGGTATCATGGTAAGGTGTTTGATGACCACCTATGGGGGCAGCAGCTTACTCATGGAATAAATATTTGTTTGACAAACATTGGATTATCATGGACCGTGCAAAACCAGCGGCAACAGGATGGCTAAAAAGAACCCACAAAAAATTGTGGTCAAGGAGCCATTTCAAAACCTTTTGCAAGGTAGATTATGTTACCAACAACCTTGCAGAAAGCTTTAACAACTGGATAAAGCCTCACAAGTCCATGAACTTGGATGATTTTATGGACAAGCTCAGACAAATGCTCATGTCGAAGTGGAACAAAAGAAGGAAAGTGGGGAAGAAAGTCCATGGCTTGATTCTACCCCACATCATAAAGGAATTGAATGAGCTGAGTAGAGAGGACAACTTGGAAGTTGAAGAATGCTCAGAAGAAGTGGCTGAAGTTACTGTAATGGGAGGAAGTGGATTTCGGTTTCTTGTCAACCTTCAAGAGAGAACTTGTACTTGCGCAGGCGATTGGGATGTTTCGGGATTCCTTGCAAGCATGCACTAGCCTTCATCACCTCCCTTGATGCACCAATAGAGAATTATGTTGACTTGTACTACTCGGTTGAGAAATTTAGAGATGCATATAGTCAGCTAATTCCAGCTATGCCAGACAAGTCTCAGTGGCCTGAGTCTAACCATGAATTTTTCATGCACCCACCTTTGTTGACACCAAGAGTTGGTAGGCCTAAAACGAAAGGCACAAAGGCACCGGTGACAATAAAAAAAGAGAAAAGGGCAGCACCAATGCCCTATTTGTCTGGACTATGGACATCATTGGCAAAGTTGTAAGAGGGGCAGGCCAGAGGATATTGAAGCTATGAAAGCAATCAAGTAATAATCTGTCCATTCTTCTCTACCATTTATGTTTTTTCTTTGTAAGTACATGCCATTAACTCTCGGCTTATTTCAGGGCAGCAACAAAGAAGAGGGCAAGGAACACCAAATGTGCTCAAAGTTCCATTGTGCCTTTAGAAGAAGATGCACCATCGGCGACTATGTCTTATCCTCCTAGGTTTGGTCTTTCTTTCTTTCTCTCATGATTATTTGGCACTTTTGATACATTATAAATACCTATTTTGTGACCATAGTCAAACCTTGGAAACTACAACTAATACAAAGAAGAGGAAAAGTGATGAATCTACACCTGCAGCCTCTAAAAGGTATCTCATATATTGCTGGACAGCAAGTTTTTAATTAGAATATCATCACATCTTGCAATTATTTGACAACTTTGACAGCCAAAGCTTGGAGGCTTCAAGTAAGAAAAAGGGAAACCGCACTAACTCCAACTCGGGACACTCAAAATTGTATGTTTACTCATTCTGAACTTGAGTTACAACAATCCTATTTTTTCCATCTTATCTCAAGCATTGTCAATGTATATCATTTACAGGTCAAGGAGTGGGTCAAATAAGCCCGAAGCACTTTCAATTGCTCGTATTGAAGATCGACTTACTCAAGTTACAAGGAAGCGGACACCTATCAAGAAAAAACTAGTCGTTCCAAAGAAAAAGGGCGTACAAAATCCGGTGCTGCCACACGACAGCCCATCGATGGGTACGAGAAGCAAAAAAACAACTAGCTAGCAGCCCTGCCATGAGCACGAGAAGCAAACGAAGGCTTAGTATTTGATTTGTGATATCTATGTGAGACTGAATGTATGTTCCCTTGAGACCAATGTATATTTGAAACTTTGAATTTCCACTTTCATGTGACACTTGTGTGAGACTAAACTATGGTGATTTCTAAATATTTCATGTGACCTTATTTAAGTGAGATTGAAACTATGATGGATTTGCTAATTTATGTGATACTGTGACCTTATTTAAGTGAGATTGAAGCTATGGTGGATTTATGTGACACTAAAACTGTGCATTTGTCAATATTTGTATGCTTAAATACTGAAAATATACATGTGTAATATGAGAATATATATGTGTGGTTATTTACTTCAAATATATACTCTAAATACACAATAAATAAATAAAACTCTGTTTTTTTTTTTTTTTTCGGCTAGGGGTATAACAGACTTTTTACCTTGAGTTAACACCGTTATAGGCCTCAAACCGACAGAAGGCCAAATACCCAACCAAATTTTGTTTCGAGGCCATACAGACAAATTCAAACGAAAAAGGCCATACACCTAAACCGACTTTTTCCCGAGGCCAAATACCTAATTCTCCCTTCTTCTTTCTCCTACCGAACCGAGCGACGGCGGCGGCGGCCGGCGGGTAGCCCGTCGCCGGTGGGCACAACTACTCGGCCAACAACACCAACAACACCCCCTCGAGCAGGCGAACACAGAGAGCTACTAGGCATGGTTGATCACCGATCGGAGCGGACACGGCGGCGACCATGGCGGCTCGGCCGTGCCAGCCGCAGCGACGCAGCAGCGGAAACGCAGCGACAAGTACCAATTGATCGAGAAAGGACACGGGGAAGAACAAAGGTGCTCACCGCGACTCACTGCGCTCACTGATTGAAATGGAGACGGCGCAGAAAGGGATAGCAACGGCGAAGGCGGGTGCGGCGGCGTGGAAACAACGGTGGGGCGGTGTTCTTGCGCGTCGAGAAGTCGACTGCTAAAACGGACAGGTCGATGGTCATCAGTAACGAGCAGCAGAGCTAGGATAAAAGGAAGGAGATGATGAGCGGCTACCCACTGCTCTGGCAATGGCGTGAGACTTACGGCGGCGATGATGGCCGGCCGTGGAGAAGATGAAGACGGCAAGGCGATTCCGACGATCAAAGCTCACGATTAGTGGCTCGTTGGATTCACAAGGGGATGACGGAACTGGTGGCAAGCTATTGGGAATAGAGAACAAATGTGGTGTGCGAATTTGCAAAGGCAAACAACGGCGGCCGGCGGTGACAGTGGGAAAGAAAAGAAGAAATCGACGGCCGGTGATGGCTTATATAGGGCAGAGGTGAATCAAAGAGGTGGCCCGGACCTTCACGACGGTGGCGAGGTGTTCGATGTCGCGTGAAACCCGGGAAGGGACCGAAAAGGCCACGGCGGCGGTCGGCCGGCCGTCCGGCATGGGCAAAGGTGAGGTGCCCCCCCCCATTCAGAAAGCACGATGCCGGCTCAACGGTTCCCTTTTCAAATTGCTCCCAAATTTTGAACTGAACTCAAAAATCTTCAAAAATACAGATTGCCCCAAATTTCATGCTCTACAACTTTTATTAAGAAAGTTTGGTCAAATTCCAAATAATTTTGAATTTGCAGTTTGAAATTTGAAAAGGGATCAAATCCTAACTTTGAGGGATTTGAAAATTACTTTATATTTTTGAATAAAAGATGAAAATCTCCAAAAATAAAAGTTGTTCCATTTTTCAAGATCTACAACTTTCATTTAGGAAGTTTTTCATGAAACCAAATAATTTTTGAATTAGAGTTTAAAACTCAAAAGGGGACAATTTCCAATTTAAACAACTTTTGAAATTACTTCAAATTTTATTTAAAAACTTGAAAAACTTTATATACCAAAGTTGTAGAGCTCAAAAAGATGCACAAACTGTATTTTTAGAGTTTTCCCAAATTTTGAATATTTTGAGATGAAATTGTAAAGGGGGGCAAAAACACTTTGAAATTCACACTTTTTGAAAGGATTTTCAAATTGAATCTTTGGGCAATTAATTAATGATGTTGTGGTACTTTTCAAACCCAACCAATGGCATACTTTCAAAGTACAAACTTCATACTTTGAAATGGTACCAAAGTTTGGTAACTTTTATTAACAAAATTAATTATGGTTAGCTCCTCAAAATTGAACTTGAAATTCAAATCTAACACTTTAACCAACTAGGGTTAGGGTTTGGGTTTCGGATTCTGAATTCAATTTTGATTCTTTCTTTTGCATCATTTGACTTGTAAAACTTGGTTAGGGTGTAAGCCAGGGTTAACCAAGCACTTGTTGTTTGGTCGAAAACTGGACGAAGACATAAAATAAATCGTAAATGGATAGCGACACATTCACACATCCGAGAACCATATATTTCATTAATTCTTTCTTGAATATACAAAATACATGATTAACGAAAAAAATGTCTTCTTCCATCTTCAGCGTCATGCTTAAGGAGAGGTCTGACTTGTAGGAAAATTGCGTAGTTCGCCGATTCCCGGGGCCTGTTGGGCGCGGCCGGTTAATTACATCCGCAAGTCGAGCTTACGGAAAACCTCCGATTAAGCTGCGCTTTATGGTCATCATGTATTTGATTGATCGCCGTCAGCCATGCGCGGCATATGGCTTAATAAAAATTTAGGTGGCTTTATGTCACCAAAACTCGGTCGTGACATCGCCATCGCCACGCGTCGGATTAAGGGGAATTTGTTATTAATGAAGGGGATGACTTTCGCCTCGTCGGTGCCCGATCATGTACGCCGGCCTTCATTGACACGGACGTGCATGAGTTGCCTTTTGCCCTCGTCGGTGCCCAGCAACATAGTGTCCGTCCGATCCCGTTAATTGGGACATGTCGATGGAGTCGTGACCTTGCCTCGACGGCGTTCGGCCAGAGTTTCATCTAGCCTCATCAGCACTAGACGTGTAGTAGTAGCATAGGGCAATCCGCAACAATTAGCGGAATTGCATGGACAATGCTTGCTCAAAGTATTAAATTAGCAGCCTCCCGGCATCGATATTTTTTCATAGCGAGACGAGGTGTAATTTCCGTCAAATATTTTGGCAGCCTTTCGGCGTCACTTGCATTAATCAGTGCGTTACACCGAATCCGGTTGCAACGGCTTTTATGTATAGGGGCGGAACCCGTGGAATTAAACATCTCTATGAACAGGCCAACGAGCGGCAACACTGCCATAGTAGATGTACTTGGCAAATAGCACGAGCGGGCCAACAAGTAGCAACACCGCCATGGTAGATGCGTATAGCAACTAGCATGAACGGGCCAACAGGGGCAACACCGCCGTGGTAGATGCATCTTACAAGTAATTGATCATGTGCAATTTGTTAGCACGTAATTGATGCTCACCAGGAAACATCACGGCCGACATGATCGGGATCAGCGCGGGTGTATGAGGTGCAGCAGTAGCTAGCAAGGACCGGCGTCTGGTACAAGCGTTGCTCTACTCGTGCACGTCTTGATTTTTTTTTTCTTGTACAGCTTGGTTTCAACATCGCCAACTCAACAACGACCTCGCGCGGCGAGGGTTCTGACGTTGTCAAGCAGCCGGACAGCATAGTAGCATATTGAAAGAGTTAATGAATTGCATGATTGCATCTAGGTTGAACGCTCACCAGCAGGAAACATGACAGCCGGCATGGTGAAGAGGATGGCTCGCCGAGGGTGTTCCTTCGGTGCAGGTGTGCAGCAGCAGCAAGTACTCGACGTCTGGTTGAAGGCTTGAGGCTCTGCGTGTACGGCTCCTCGTCGAGACCAGCAGCGGCAAGCAGCAGCCCTGTGTGCAGGCGATGGCGTTGGCAAAATCTTGGCGTCGAGCAACAGCAAGACCTCGGCGTGATGTGTGTTGGAGAGAAAATAGCAGAGCTTCCGCGTCTAGACGTGAATGTCTAGCCCCGGCGTCCACCAGGCCTTCAATTTATAAAGGGGTCAGGGACAAGTACCAACCCCTCGATCAAGCAAGCCAACGAGTCCATCGCTATCCCAACAGACGGCTCTCGTGCGCGTTCTGATCAATCCACCAAATATACGATCTTGATCCTTCGCCGGCAATCACAACAATATTTTGGACGTACGTATCCATGCCGTCATGCAAGAAGCTAACGTGATACACACAGATCGGCTCATTATTTGCAGCTGTCCAATACAGGCGCAGTCCCTGAAGTGTGGGCCCAATAGATACGTACATATCCAGTATCTCCCAATAATATATGCCTACAGGATATACGTCGTATAAATATTTGCTAGCTGTCAATCCCAGCGGCTTAATTCTAGAAAACCTTTCCACGCTCGGCAGGACTTCTCACCAGACCAGCCATGTATACATACTCAGAATTATATTTGTACGTACGTGTTCACCACTTGCTTGCCATCTCATTGGTTAAAAGCAACGTGACTGTACATGTGCCATTTTGTTTGGTCGAAAACTGAACGAAGACATATGAAATAAACGTAAATGTATAGAGACACATTCACACATTCGAGAACCATATATTTCATATTCTTTCCTGAATATACAAAATACATGATCAACGAAAAAAATATCTTCTTCCGTCTTCAGCGTCATGCTTAAGGAGAGGTCTGACTTGTAGAAAATTGTATAGTTCACCGATTCCCGGGGCCTGTTGGGCGCGGCCGGTTAATTACATCCGCAAGACGAGCTTGCGAAAAACCTCTGATTAAGCTGCGCTTTATGGTCGTCATGTATTTGATTGATCGTCGTCAGCCATATGCGATATACGGCGTGGTAATTATGAGTGGCTTTATATCGTCGAAGCTCGGTCGTGACATCACCATCGCCACGTCGGATTAAGCGGAATTTATTATTAATGAGGGGGATGACTTTTGCCTCGTCGGTGCCCAGTCATGTACGTCGGCCTTCATTAACACGGACATGTGTGAGTTGCCTTTGCCTCATCGGTGCTCAGCAACAGAGTGTCCGATCCCGTTAATTGGAACGCGTCGGTGGAGTCGTGACCTCGCCTCGTCGGCATTCGGCCAGAGTTTCGTCTAGCCTCGTCGGCACTAGACGTGTCGGAAGTAGTATATAGCGATCCGCAACAATTAGCAGTATTGCATAGATGATGCTTGCTCAAATTATCAAACTGGCAGCCTCCCGGCGTCATATTTTAGAGCGAAGCGAGGATAACTCGCCGAATCACCGAGCGTGGTGACTTGCTGAGATTACCAACGCAACGAGCTCATAGTGTAATTCCCATCGAATATTTTAGCAGCCTTTCGGCGTCACTTGCATTAATCGGTGCGTTACGCCAGACCCGGCTGCAACGGCTTTTAGGTATAGAAACGGAACTTGTGGAAGTGAACATCTCCATGAACAGGGCAACGAGCGGTAACACTGCCATAGTAGATGTATTCGGCATCTAGCACGAGCGGGCCAACAAGTAGCAACACTGCTATGGTAGATGCATATAGCAACCAGCATGAAGGGGCTAACAGGGGCAACACCGCCATGATAGATGTGTCTGGCAAATAGCACGAGCGGGCCAACAAGTAGCAACACCGTCATGGTAACTACGTATAGCAACTAGCATGAACGGGCCAACAGGGGCAACACCGCCGTGGTAGATGCATCTAGCGAGTAATTGATCATGTGGAATTAAATAGGTTCAACCATTAGATTGAACGCTCACCAGGAAAAGTGACGGAGGGAAGGGACGACATGATCTGGATCGCCGCGAACGAGTGCAGCAGCGAGAACTCGATGTCTGGTTGAGAACTACTTGAAGCTGCTTTGCTCATGTACAGCTTCACGTTGGGACTATCAGCAGCAGAAGTACCGGCGGCTTGTGTGCAAGCGACGGCGTGTGGCAGGACCTCGACGTCGAGCGGCAGCAGGGATTCGGCGTGATGCTGAGATGCGTGTGCTAGAAGAAATTAGAAGAGCTTCCGCTTCTAGGCGTGAATCATCTGAGTAGCAGGGCTTGGGCCTGATGTTATGCGTGGCCTCCACATACTCCATGGTGCATCTCTTGCAGTATTTGATCAGCTTCTTTTCTAGAGACACATCGTAACAGTATTTCTTGCCCGAATGACCGCCTGTACAGTACTCCGGCCTTGTAGATATATGATGGTAGGCGCTGCTGTAGGCGACGTCTTTCTATCAGATCATCCGGCCAAATGCCATGATTAAAATAATCAATAAATGGCTTACGCCAATCATCTTGCTCCACAACCATTGCCATCACCTGATTGACCTCAAATTCTTCAGGAACAAGTTCTAAGACAGCAGGAAGTAGCCATCTTTCTTCTATTTTTATTTGAGCGGGCTCGCCACCAGGGAGCACTAGCGCTGCAGCAAGTTTAGCCAATGCATCAGCTGAAGCATTTTTGCCTCGCGGAACATGTAAAACTTGAATATTTTGGAATTTCTCCATGAGCTTGTGTGCTGCCATGTAATATGGCACTAGCTCAGGTTTGCGTACCTCATAAATGTCATTGATTTGGCGAACGAGTTGAGAATCACCATTGCTTGCAAATTCCGAATATCCATAGAAAGTGCAAGTAAGAGACCGAAAATGAGGGCCTCGTATTCAGCCTCATTATTTGAACACGCTTCTTTCATGAGGGAGAAAGAATGGTAAATTGTCTCGCCCTGGGGCGTCTTGAACACTAGTCCAGCTCCAGCTCTCTTCTTAAGCGTGCCATCGGGATTAGATTATGTACGAGACGCACCATCAAAGTATAATTCCCATGGCAACTCGACATCGACAGAAAACACCTCTTCGTCAGGTAAATCGATCGACAACGGCGAATCATCGGGAACAGGGTGCGCTGCAAGAAAATCAGCCAACACTTGGCCTTTTATTGCCTTTTGTGGAACGTAAGTAATATCAAATTCCATCATAAATACGGCCCATTTACCAAGGCGTCCCATTAGAGCCGGTTGGTTTAGCACGTACCTTACTGGATCAGCTCTTGCTATGAGCTGAATTTGGTGCGCCAACATGTAGTGACGCAACTTCTTTAATGCAAACACGAGGGCCAAGCACAACTTCTCTATAGGCGAGTAGTTGTGTTCAGCACCTACCATGGTGCGGCTCAAATAGTAACAAGCCACCTCCTTTCCTTCATCATTATGTTGTGCGAGCAGCGCGCCTACTGAAGAGGGCTGCGTAGCAATATAGAGAATTAGTGGGCGTCCTTTTACAGGAGCCGCAAGCACAGGAGGATTAAGCAAATACCTTTTAAGGCTGTCGAGTGCATTTTGGCACTGCTCATCCCAATGGAACGGCACACCTTTTCTCATCAGCCTTGTGAATGGCTGGGTGCGCCCCGAGAGATTAGATATGAAGCGTCGAATATACGCCAGGTGACCCTGTAAAGATTTAAGGTCACTCAAATTTTGAGGGGGTGGCATTTTAAAAATAGCCTTAATTTTCTTTGGCTCAATTTCGATGCCTCGATGGCGAACAATAAAGCCCAAGAACACACCTGATTGCACCGCAAAGGCACATTTAAGTGGATTCATTTTTAGTTGATACTTCCGTAGTCTACTGAAGACAACACGCAGATCATCCTGATGGTTTCGCCGATCTTTTGTTTTCACAACAAGGTCGTCAATGTAACACTCGACTGACTCATGAATGAGGCCATCAAGGACCACAGTCATAGCGCGTTGGTATGTCGCGCCTGCATTTTTCAGCCCAAATGTCATCACAGTGTAGTAGAAATTCCCTTTCGGTGTTCGGAAGGCCGTGTCAAACGCATCTTGCGGGTGCATCTTTATTTGATTATAACCTAATGAACCATCCATGAAGGATAAGGCACCATAGCCAGTGGTAGCATCTACTACCATCTCCGTGATGGGGATTGGAAAATCATCCTTAGGACAAGCGCGGTTCAGATCGCGAAAATCGACACAAACCCGCAACTGACCATTCTTTTTCTCTACTGGAACAATGTTAGCTAGCCAACGAGGATATTGTGCCTCTTTTATAAAGCCTGCAGCAATCATCTTGTCAATTTCAGCAACTATATCATTCTGCAGCTCGGGACGGAAACGGCGAGGCTGCTGCTTGACTGGCCGACACCGAGGGTCGATGGCAAGCTTGTGAGTGGCCACCTGCGGGTCGAGTCCTGGCAACTCTTTATAGTTCCATGCAAAACAGTCTCGGAACTCCATTAAGAAGGTCCGATAACTTTCACGTTCCTCTGACGTGAGGGTCGCACTCACAAAAGTGGGGCGCGGGTCATCGTCGGTTCCGAGGTTGATCTCGACTAGCTCATCAATGGTCAACTGGCCACCATCTTCGAGTTGTTGAGGAGCAGGGGCAGCACCAAGCACTTCATCTTGCTCCACGTCCATATTTTCATGGACTCGTGCCAAAAGGTATTCTTCATCTCTTACTCCTTGGCAAGCAGTAGCAGCAGCTCGCAAGGAACGGGGCTGGTGTGGTGTAGAGTATGGGCCACAATCCTCCTCGCTGGAGGTTGCGTCATCCATATCATGTTCAGTTGGGGCGACGGACGCCACACAGCACATCACTCGTTGCGAATCATCATTTTTGTCGACTTCATTTTCGGAGGAGTCTGAGTGAATGTAACCCAAACCGTATTTTGGTTGAGTCTTGCTTCTCCTTTTATTCTTCTTAGAATTTTTTTCTGTCTCCCCCCACCACTCTTCGCATATGGCGGGTGGTGGTGGCAGCCTATAATTTTTTCGGAGATTAATCCCAGAATTTTCGAGTAAGCGAACCATCCTCGGTTCAGCTCTTGCAGTAGTAACAATTTCTTCGGCTGAACAGGTTTCTGGGAACTTAATGACAAAATCACAAGGCAATGCATGTGCTGCTTTGTAGAAAAGTGTAGGAGATTTGCAGCCTGCTTGATTAGGGACCAGCCACACGTCTAATGGAGTTGCTACCGACGTGTACATTGAAGGAGGCTGTTTTAGCCCAGCCTTTCGTTGATCCTCTATTTCCGCCACCCTTTTGCGCACCATCCCATCTGAAGGAGCCACAGTTTCACTCTTTGTGATATCAGTGCGTAACATCAAGGGAGGTGGTTGGTCACTTTTCGACGTGAGAAGTTTAGGGACTCCTCGAGCGCCTGCAGAATTAAGATGGGTCAAGTCATCAAATTTTAGCGACTTTGACGTTAAAGAGTCTTTTATATCAGCCCCAAGTGCCAACTGGGGCGCAGTAACAGACCTTAAAAGAAAAGGTGCGGCTGATGTTCCTGAATTCAGCAAAGGAGCATTACGGGAGCTAAAGGACGGTGTAACCATATGAGATTTCCCGAGCCTTTTAGCTTGTTCCTGTCTTGGACCTCTCCTGCCTGAATATGGAGTGCCAAAGACATCTGCCTCAGAAGATGTATTGGAGCCAGGGGTAATGATTATGTCAGCAGCTGGTGCAACACGCCCCAGCTGCTTGCTTAGTTCCCCACCTGAGAAGTAGTATTTTGCGTCAGCATGATGCGACTCATGAACAGTATATGGGAACAGATTAGCGGCAATCCGATGTTGCATCCCTTTATTATCAAGGAACTTTAGGCATTGGTGGAGTGTCGAGGGGACTACTTGGTACTTATGTATCCATGGTCTACCCAAGAGTGCCGAGTATGATGTATTTGCTTCGATAACAAAGAATCGCACTTTGAAGCTAAAAGTGGACATCTGAATTTTCACGATAATAGAACCAAGGGCTGCAGTGCCTTGATTATTGAAACCACAAATTACCACCTCAGTTGGCTCAAGGTCATCTATTGCAAATCCAGCACGTGTCAGGCTTCGAACTGGCAAAATATTCACTGCGGATCCAGGATCAATGAGGACACGACGCAAATGAGCCGTGCCTATATTTCCCTCGATGTAAAGTGGACGATTATGATTATCATCCTCTACCAATTTATCTTCCTCTGAAAAGGTAATTTCATTGACCTCACTTGCATTGCAAAGGGCTCGATGTTTTGCCATAGTAACCTCATAAACTTCTGGAGCTTCTAATGCTTTGATGAGGGCTCGACGAAGCTCTGGAATTAGTAGCAACGCATCATAGACGCTCAATAATGCTGGGATGCGCTTTAGGTGCGCAACAACATTATAATCAATTTTGTGAGACTCTCCGACACAATCGGCTGGCATCTCTTGTGCGTCTTCTTGTGCAGCGGCATCCTTTGTATGAGGAGCATCTCCCTTGGCACTCCTTCTTGGTTGAGGCTTTTGTAGCTCCGGTAGGGCCTTTCCACTTCGCAAATTCATGTTAACCTCTACCTCAGAATTTTCTGCTGATCCCTCTCCTGTAAGCATTCGGCGCTCACGAGGTGTGAGGCTATCATCCGGTTCAGAACTGGTCGCATCATTATAGTTAAGAACCACATTACATGGAGCTGTATTAGATTGAGGATGCACGACAGTATCCTCTTTCTTGACTTGTCGTTCATTATCTGGAGCTTCAGGCTGCCGCCCCCAATTAGGTGGCATGAACTGTTCTAGTGTAGGCAAAATTCGACCTTGTCGGGGGAATGATTCATTTCCTCGTGACTTAGGCACAAATCTAGGTGGCATACGACGACGACTTGGGTCGTGCCACCTGTATGAATGTGAACTTCTATGCGCCAAATGACGTTGATGTGCATGTCTTGGCGGCAACTTGTGATGCGTAACTGTTTGCCAGGCACTGTGATTTTGCCCAGCTATCTCTTGAGAGAGCTCCATGTTTGCTAATCGACGCTCAATTTGAGCCAGGGGAACCCAACTTTCATCATCTCCGTTCATGGTGTTGTTCTCCGCAGTTATTGTATTCACCGCGTGAAAATCAGGATTGACGGCGTCAGGAGGGATAGCCAACCTCTTTTCATCAATGGCTCTTTGCAGCCATTCTTTAAAGGCGACACAATCTTCAATTACATGCCCGACATACCGATGGTATGGGCAGTATAAAGGATTGTCTACCATTTTAATCTGTTCCGGTCTCTTAGGTTCAGGGAGAGTGAGATACTCATGCTCCATGACCTGTTGGAAGAAAGCCCTCACCACCTCTCGACGGAAGATATATTGCTTTCGAAGAAGCTCTTGGATAGACGGTCGGGGCCTGCCCCCAGTGTTATTTCGCATGCCTAATACAGGCACACTCCTTTGATGTGTCGAGGCCTCAACTCTCGCAGTGTTAGCCTCGGCCGGAGCCTTTTGCTTGCCACCATTATTGTTGTTATTATTTTTGAAGGTTGAATTAAACCTTCTAGTGTTATCGGAACTACTAGCATTCTTGTAGAGTTCCATAATTTGAGGTGATTTTTCGAACTCCAATTTTGTCGCAGCCACCGCCGAGCTGAGAGCACTAAACGTCTTAGGCTCTCGCCGAGATACTTCAAGTGACCAATGTTGTTGCATGCCAAAAACGCACATTTCAATTGCATCTTCGGGATCCATCTCACGCGCAAGACGTACATAGCTGTTACGGAAACGGATTATGTAGTCATCAATCTTTTCATCACGCCTCTGGCGAACTTGTGCTAACTCAATGATTGAGAAATCTTTCTTCATTGATACAAAGTGTGACTTGAAGAGCCCTTTCATGGTTTTCGGTCGGGTATGGTGCCAACCTGGCAAGCGACTATACCAATGAAAGGCTGCACCTGTTAATGAGCTAGAGAATTGTCGCAACAAGAGGGACGGGCTACGAGCAAAGTATCACCACACATTGCCTCAAAATATGCTAAGTGCTCCCGTGCATCACCCGTTCCATCAAATTGACGAAACTTTGGTGGATTCCAGCTGGTTGGGAACGGCACTAAATCATGCCACGCCTCATAGGGCTTATCGAGCTCACAATCGATCCTTTCGGGGCTTGATCAACATTTGCTTGTCTCATCTTCTTATTTATCAAGTCATCGATGATAGTGTGAAAATTTCTCAATGTATTCGGTGGAGGCGTAACATTAGCCATCGCACCTTGTGAGGTGAACATTAATTGAGGCGTAGGCCTGGGCGCCTCACTAGTTTTAGCTGCACGCCCCGCTTCTTCTAGCTCTTCTATTTGCGGATCAACCGTGGCCTTCGGCGAAGCTTGGGGTGCCCCATGTCCAGAACCTGTTAGGATCTCAAAGAGTTGATCGAATTTTAGGGACAAATTATTAATTTGCTCTTGCTGGCCACGCAATATTTGATCAACCGATCCGTCATGGGCCCCTGATGTACTCGTCCCCGGCCAAAGGTGTCGTGGCATCCCATATAGCGGTTCCTCAGGAAGAGTCTTGTCTTTGTCTTGAGGGGTTGGAGAGCGCCCTGTATCGTCCTTCCCGCTGGGATCGACTGGAGCATTTTGCTTTTGGCCTTCATTGACCATATGTGCTGGAGCGGTGTTTTGACCTTCATCTTCACTCTCCTCGTCCGACGCTACAGAATGAGCGAGCTCGGAATAGCGAGGAGAATTTGTATGCAGCTCTAGAGACACACTAGATTCATCGTCTGACTCTTCATCTTCGACATCTCCATCAGAGGGAGCCATAGAGCCTTCAACTCTTTGTATAGCAATGCTTTTTAAGAGAGTCGAGGCACCTGGACGGTGCGCCATCCTCTCTAAAGAAGAAGGATTTTGAGGGAGTTGCGACTGTAAGTCGTTATAAGCACGTGGAGATATTTCTCCCTCAGATTTAGAGCCACCAGATGTAATAGGGAGGCATGGAGCTGACGACATATCCTCCCGTCCTTGATCATCGGATCCTTTGACCCGGCGGTGTACTTTTGGAAGCAAACTATTAGAAAAGGTTGCTTTGGGGTTTGGCACAATTTCTTCGTCTGAAGGATATGAGAAATCATGAGTAACTTGTGGAGGTACCCATGTCAAGTCATCTGAACATGCAGTTGTAGTGCCACACGAGGCCATTTGAACAGGGGATTTGGGATTAAGCTCCCCGTCTTCAACTTGCATTTTATCTGACTGCTCCACCGATTGGGTAGCCCCTTCACGCCCCCTCGTCGGAGATGGTGAACGTGGCTTTTCTTGTCGGACATCATTATGGGTCTCCTTAATATTGAGATCATTTTGCTTTGTAACCTCCAAGGATCCCTTCGTGGAGGGTTGAAGCACAGGATTCTCTTCCTTGGAGGCACCTGGTCTTTCATCTCCTTGTAATTGTCGTGGTCTCGGCACGAGGTGATCAACGAGATACTTGTACCTCTCATTTTGGAGCAAAGTAGGTGAGAGGCGGAGCGTAATCTTGTCATAGAAGGGGTGCACTTGCCCATCGGGGCGAACCCGAACATGCACGCTGCCAAGTACTAGATCCTGCAACTCTTGATACATGGCGCGGCGATTTCTCCTGCGATTTTCACGCTTGCGTTGATTAGCTGTAGGAGGTCTCGGGACAATAGGTGGAATCGGTGGAGTCGGCAAGAGTGCCGAATTTGCTTGAGTGCCTGACGAAGACGCCACCTGCGTAGGTGCGACCTTCGGGTGCTGCTCGACATGCCTTGGTTGAGCAGGTGGTGCACGTGCAACACGTTCATGTTGTGGTTCTTCCGTGCGATATTGGTTTCTTCTAAAATCCTTCGGTTTCCATTCTTGGCGTGACCATGAATTCCAGCGAGGTAGTGGACCCTGCCTCGGGTGTTGAATTAGACGAGGAGGAGAATCTCTTCGTGGTGCTAGGGTCCTCCTCTCATTTTGAGGACGATGACTAGCAACATAGTGCCGGCCACCAGCTTGTTGGGAAGACTCAGGAGCATGACCATAACGACCAGGACCTTGGTACTTAGACCTGCCACCAGTTCGTGGCAATGGCCGTGACTCCGGGAAGCCGCGAACCGGGGAAACATGTCTCCGATCAGCTCCTTCATTTGCAGTTGGTTGGCGACCTTGGAGTTGCCTCTTCAACTCATCCATTTGAGCTTGGAGCTGCTGAAATTGCTGCTGGAGTTGATCAGCAGGTAGTACACTTGCATGAGGTGCTGGTACTTCATTTGCTAGTGCACCAAATTTATTTTCCTCGGCACTAGAATCAGCCGAGACATGGTAAGATGCGACCATCATTGGCGAGCAAAGGAAAATATTTTCCATTTGGGTTGCAGTTTTGTACTCGGGAAATTTTGCCACACGTTTTAATGTGCGTGTCCAGAACTCATTCATAATAGCTTGCCTAACAAGCCTCTTTAATTCATTCGGCTTCTTGGCCTCTATAGATAGTACGTAAGGCTCCTTCACAACATCAGGGAACTCAAGAAGATGAGACTCTGGTTTGGGTGCCGTGCTTTGGGCAGCACGAGCTCTTAATTCAGCATGGAGCTTCTTGACATTGCTCCGCTTCCTTCGATAATTGCGGAGAGCATTCTTGTTGTTCCCAGAGCGTGCATTGCACATCGACCAGGACAAGGAGTAGGAGGCATCATTAAGAGCCTCGAGGATTTTAGTCTCGGCGGGTTCCGAGTTGCGTTCTTGAGCATTTGAGAGCAGCTCAGGCTCCTTGAGAAGCCTGCGAGCTTCGGCGATGGCAGCGCGTCTTGCTTTTCCAGCTCCGGCGGCCACATGCTTGCGTGCCTTCTTCATCTCCGCGTCTTGAGTTTGTGCGGACTCTTGCGTGGGGTGGTAGTACTTCTTGTCTCCATGAGTGAAGACCGCGACCGGAGCGAAGGTGCCGAAGTGAATCAGGCACGGAGCAGAGGAGAACTTCATCGCCTCCTCGGTGGTGATGGCCAGGAAGGACTCACCTGCGAGAGGGAATCCTTCGATTAGTATGCCATATAATTAAAATTATGTATACGGTAACTCATTTTCTCATGAACACTTTACGTGCAACATGAGGAACAAGATGTGTTTTTTTTTTATTATTATTATTTTAGCCTTCGGTTGGCTGCCGTAATTAGCATGCCAGGCTAATTTCATTCAGAGAACCTGCAATAGCAACAGAACTACTGAGCCTGTTCTGCATTTTTTTTTTTTAGGAATTCCATCTGCAGTAACAACGCAGGCATGCTCTTCCCTTCAAGAAGTGATCCACACTCAACCGCATACAATATATATATATTTTTTTTAAGGACACCCGTAGTAGCAAGCTAGACGTCCTCTACTTTCCAAAGGTGATCTGCGCAGGAACTGCATATGTGCCACGGTGCAACAGCCCGGAGGTTTAACTCAAGCAAGCATCGTCCAATAAATAATGAACGAGCGATCAAAATTTTTTTTTTTTTGACGACCATTGAAGCGCAGCAAAGATGGGAGGAGAATCGGGTCCCACTGGGCGTGCCAATTTGTTTGGTCGAAAACTGGACGAACATGGAAGACGCGGCAGCAGCTGTGGCCTTTTCAGCAGTCCGTGCCTTTACCACCTCAATGTCCTTCCCTCGCCCGTATTGTTGCACGCTGGGATGTTTCGGCTGCCGGTTCTGTAACATTGCTTGGTCAGCAACCGCTGCTAGTCCTACCACCACAACATCTTGGCTTGGTGGTGACTTGACTGTGGAATTCTTCACTTCTTTCTTGATTATCGCAGGGGCCTTGTCAACGTCCTTCGCCTCTGAAATAAAAAAAACACGCAGAGGAAGAAAAAAAATGTCAGCATTATTATTAATATATTTCTGCCACCATTGCTTGACATTAGAGGCTTACCGGGCTTGTCGGTCGGCGGGCAGTTTATCACCCTTGGAATTTTGGAGACCTTATTATAAAATAGGTCCAAGTTCTGGAGGAACCCAAAAGCCTGATTACGCCAAGAAATATAAAAAATATGAGCATCTAGTCCCTCGAGCTAAGGGCTGTGCAAGAAACTGATGACCGTCGGGCCTCCAACGAGAGGAGAGATGGCGTCTTAATAAAATCTGGAATGACTCCTCTCGACTGTCGGGAGAGTAACTTTGGAAGTCTAAGCTGTTGGTTGCTCCATCTTCCGCTAAGAAGTTGACGTCCGGGATGAGCTGATCACAATTGAACATCCGAGCGAACCGATGAGGGCAGTATACTCGGTTATCAAACAGCTCACCTCTTCGGTGGGTGACTCCACCGAGGCTACTGCTCACCAGTAACTCTATAGCAGATATCGAGATCCTGAATGACTTACGGCCTTGGTAATTCATGCGGCCATCTTCTATAAGGTATGGTTTCTCGCCCTCTGGAAATCGTAGGGATGAGCGTCCTAGAAAGTCCAAGGAGCGCAGCCCTTGTCCAGAACCATCAAAATCATAGAAGAGACGGTGTGCTTCTTCCATGGTATGTGACTTAGCCTCTCTCCAATCTATGATAAAAGGTGGGCACTGAACTGGGCAAGACACAGAAGCCGATATGGGTGCCTCTTTCAAAAAGGAAGCAAACCATCCCATGATGAAATGGCCAGGGATGAAAAGAGAACACTCATTCGCTGATTTGCTGCCATTAGTGATCCTCTTATGCACACTATCCAGTCTGCGATATAAAAAGGCCAAGCTCGACACACCAATAGCCATGCGGGTACCCTCTGCAATTTTTACGGCCATGCTAAAAACTTCTGGGCGAACGTAACACCCACCCATGATGGGAACACAGTAAATACAAAGCCAGGCTGCTATGAACGCGGCACGGTAGAGCACTGATGAATATGTGACAGTGGGAGAGAGTCTTTGCTTGCCCAAAATTGCAGCGGGACGGCCATTTCGAATTTCTACTCGGAAGCCTTGCTTTTGGAGTAAAGGATCGGCTGGATCGGCGAACCCATCCGGCGGAGAGATCTCGAAAGAATCAGCTCGGTCATCGAAAAAGTGGTCCACCCAGGTGGAAATCGTCACCAATCCCGATCCTGGCTCCATGTCTGTAGGGCACAGGCTTGTGTAAATGTCATAAAGAGATTTCACATGGCCACGCACAGCTGGCTCAAGAGGGATGAATTCTTCGTACAGGCGACCAACAATTGGTATCCCCATTGCATCCGAGATCGTGTGCAAAGGAAAACCCATCTCGCCCTGACTGGTGAGTAAGGTATGTCCATCAATATCCCAGTACGTTAAAAAGGCGGCCACCAAGGAGGGGTCAATTTGACAATGATAAATCGAGGCCAAACTCCGCGGTAAATGCCAGCTTTGTGCAACATATCGCGGTCTACTCTACCCGCTAACATCATGCGGGCCCATATCAGCATTTTCTTGCCCATTGGAATGCTGAATCGGAGTCGTGGAGGGTACTCGTCTGTCCACTTTGAGGAGGGCGATCTGATAAAGTGTTGCGCCAATGTGGATGTGCGATCAGGGAGGTCCCTCTTCGTCACAGGGCCATCTATTATTGGCCGTAAAATAGACACCGTGCCAGAACGGTCTTGGACCGGTTGTTCCCATGGTCTTTTACGTATGCCAAGAGGAACCTCGTGAAGAGAAGCTGTCAAATCCCTGCCTAGTGTTGGAACTCGGCACTTGGACCTGTATTTTTCTTCCCTCTTAATGACGTCAGTTGCTGGTTCAAGGATCAGCTGTTGGCCCCGACCAAGCTCAAAACATGATGCGATTTTTGTGATGGACCGATCCAAGTCTTGGTTGCTTGTGTCGGCAACTTCGCTTTCAGAAGCTTTGGCCTCTGCATCTTTGAAAAAATCAAACTCGGGGCGCCAAAGGAAGACTTCTCCTGGCTTCTCTTTGGGCGCGTGATCGACCAGCCCGCTGTATAGTGTATAGGGTGTGTAGTTCACGGGACGGCCGCCCTGGAGTAAAACAGAGGAAACAGGATGGAGGAATTATATGCATGCATAATATTGGTGACAAGTATGAGTATTCGCTTGTGCCCAATTTACCTGTGAAGAGGAAGCGTCGGCTGTTGGAACATCAGAGTGTGGCGCCCTAGACGGTGGCTTTTGGTACTGCCGGCGGGGAGGATTCGACGGAGAGTTACTGGAGCGATCCCAGTTGCGTCCAGCAACCTCCTCGGAATTCTTGGTGTTGCGTGGCTCTTTCGTCGAACGAGGGTGGCCCATCTGATCTAAGTCATGCAGGTAGCAACAAACTCAGAGCTAACACGCACGCACGTATGTACTCATATACGTGTATAAAAGATGACACACGATCAAGCGAGAGGAAAACAGTACCTGACGAGCCGCAGAGGCTTGGATTCTCGCCCAGCTCCTTCTCGCCAAATTATGAGAACACAGTGCCAACCGGACAATATGGCCCTGTTGTCTTTGAGTTGTTGACCTGGTCGTTATAAATAAATAATATATACGTGCAGTCTACGGAGTTAGTCCTGCTCGGTTGAGGAGTCCTGCCGGTGCCTGAATACTGGGTGCTGGGGATTAGTATTTGATACGGCTTGTACAGGAGAGAAGTGACATCGCTACTGGTCTTCAACCTGTGATGGCAAAGCTTCCCCGAGTCGAATTTCCGCTGCTTCGCACGTAAACTCGACTGGTACAAGCGTTGCTCTACTCGTGCACGTCTTGATTTTTTTTTTCTTGTACAGCTTGGTTTCAACATCGCCAACTCAACAACGACCTCGCGCGGCGAGGGTTCTGACGTTGTCAAGCAGCCGGACAGCATAGTAGCATATTGAAAGAGTTAATGAATTGCATGATTGCATCTAGGTTGAACGCTCACCAGCAGGAAACATGACAGCCGGCATGGTGAAGAGGATGGCTCGTCGAGGGTGTTCCTTCGGTGCAGGTGTGCAGCAGCAGCAAGTACTCGACGTCTGGTTGAAGGCTTGAGGCTCTGCGTGTACGGCTCCTCGTCGAGACCAGCAGCGGCAAGCAGCAGCCCTGTGTGCAGGCGATGGCGTTGGCAAAATCTTGGCGTCGAGCAACAGCAAGACCTCGGCGTGATGTGTGTTGGAGAGAAAATAGCAGAGCTTCCGCGTCTAGACGTGAATGTCTAGCCCCGGCGTCCACCAGGCCTTCAATTTATAAAGGGGTCAGGGACAAGTACCAACCCCTCGATCAAGCAAGCCAACGAGTCCATCGCTATCCCAACAGACGGCTCTCGTGCGCGTTCTGATCAATCCACCAAATATACGATCTTGATCCTTCGCCGGCAATCATAACAATATTTTGGACGTACGTATCCATGCCGTCATGCAAGAAGCTAACGTGATACACACAGATCGGCTCATTATTTGCACCTGTCCAATACAGGCGCAGTCCCTGAAGTGTGGGCCCAATAGATACGTACATATCCAGTATCTCCCAATAATATATGCACTAGTACACAAAGCATTTGTCTTGACGGTAGGGATTTATTTTCACTGGCGGTTTTGGCTTAGAGACGCCTTTGGAAATCGACAAGCGGGCCTGACTTTAGAACCGCCCAAGTGGAAAAGGACTAGCACTGGCGGTTCCTTAAGAGAACCGCCGGTGTAAATAGCTTCATTTACAGCGGCGGTTGACTTAAGGAACCACCGGTGCTAATGAACATTTTCCTTTGGCGGTTCCCTTATGTCAACCGCCCGGTGAAAATGAAGCTATTTTTCACAGGCGGTTTCCTTAAGTTAACCACTTTGTGATGATCCTCTCCTATATATACCCCCTTCTTCCTCCCCACCACGACCAACAGAGGCTGTAGCTCGACAAGTTCTTCCATGGAAGAGCTTTGGAGGTCAGATTTCACTAAATACAAGGGGGAGGTTTTGCTCTTGATTTCTTCGGAGGAGGTGACTAAAAAAGGTTAGTTTATGTGTTTCTTGCCTCATTTCCCCCATTCTTGCTCAATCCCACCCACATTTGAGATCTAGGGTTTCACCTCATGTGAGAGAGAGAAGGGTAGCTAGGTTTTTTTTTTCTCCATAATTCTAGTCACTATTTTTCTAGGGTTTTCCTTTATTTTAATATTTAGTTATATTTAGTTTAATTAGCAATTAGTGATGTTTTTTAGTGGTGATTTTTTAATTATTGTTTCATTAAATTTTAGTTACTCTTATTTAATTATTAGTTAAAGTGTTATATTGATGCTTGCAATTAGTGTTTGCTTAATTATGTACTTATATTTTGTTTAATATAATATGTAGTTAAGTTTTTTTTAAATCAAGTAGTAGTGAGGCTTTCATTAGGGTTTAATTTACTATATTTAGTTGTGTTTAGTTTTTTTTTAATTACTAGTTCATTTGTCATATTGATGCTTGAAAATTAGTATCTCTTTAATTGTTAAGTTTTGTTTTATTAAATTAAGCAGGTTTTTGGTTAGGCTTAGGCTTTCATTTGGGTTTCATTAAGTAGTCCTCCTTTATTTTTTAGGATTTCATATAATAAAATGATGCTTTAATTTATTATGTTTAGTTCATTTAGTTGTGTCTAGTGATTTTTTTTTTTAGTTACTAGTTTATTTGTCATATTGATGATTAAAAATTATTTTCTCTTTAATTATTAAGTTATGTCTTGTTAAATTAAGCAGTGGTTAGTCTTCCTTTTGTTTTTAGGATTTCATCTAATAAAATGATGCTTGAAATATTTACTATTGCTTTATTTATTATTGAGAGGCGTATTTATTTAACTAGTTGTTTTAACTATATGTAGCCCAGACATGTGTTATTTGAGAAATATACAAGCGAGGAGTTCTTTTCATCTATAATCCATTAAAGGAGTTTGTTGATCATCTTTAAGGTTTGTTATTAATTATCTGAGAACATTAATGTCTTCTTTTTAGTGATTATATTATTTAAATATATTAAACTCTATAACACGGTGACAATGGGATGGAGTATTTTGGATGTATAACTTAGGCGAGTAGATCCATCCTACCTGCTTGAGGTCCGTAGGTTTATCGATGCGACTAAAAATCATGCATTGAGAACACGGACGAAGCACATATGTTGTCCTTTGCGCTTGAGGCTGCAGAAATCTTGTTGTTTTTGAAGACACAAGTCCAATCATGGCTCATGTGGTGCGTCGAGAATTTATGAATGATTACTTGATTTGGACAAAGCATGGGAGGGAAGCTCTACAATGTATGTAGTTGAAGACCCCGTGAGTCTCGGTGGCAATGGCGGATATGCTTGTTGACGATGTATACCGGTTCGGACATGAGGCGAACACCATTGTCCACAAGAGAGTGAACATGTTGTGCCCGATGTTCACGATGATGATGATGCAAATGTTGGAGGATCCGGCGCCAACAGAACTTCGGATGGAGGATGAAGACTTGAGAATTGATGGCTGCACTATTGCATCGTCATACGGATCCATCAATGTTTTTCATGAAAGGGATGAAGGCCTTAGAGCAGGCGGCGGCAGCAGAGCCCTTATACGATGAGAGTAAGGGTTGCACCAAAGAGTTCACGACATTACGGTGCGTGCTTAAGTTGTTGATGTTGAAGGCTAGGTGCGGATGGTCCGATACCGGCTTCGATGTATTGTTGAGTACTCTTAGAGATATGCTTCCAAAGGAGAACAAAGTGCCTGCTAACACTTACTATGCAAAGAAGCTAATCGGTCCGCTTACTATGGGTGTCGGAAGATCCACGCTTGCGAAACCACTTTGTATCTTATATCGAGGTGATTACAAAGACTTGGATAACTATCCAAATTGTAGTGCAAGTCGGTACAAGACTAAAAAAGACTACCTACAAGAGGAGAATGCAACTTACGTTTCCAAAGGGAAGAAGAGAAAGAAGACCCAACGAGTTCAAAACTCTACAACAAAGAAAATGAAGAAGAAGACTATTATGCCCGGAGAAAGGTTCGGCTTTGGTGATGTGGTATCTTCAGGTAGTTGATCGTCTACGGTGTTTGTTTGCAAACCACGAAGATCACGAGCTTATGACTGGCATGCCGAGAAGCACAAAGTAGACGGAAAGCTTCGACATCCTGCCGATGGGAAGCAATGGCAAAAATTCAATCTTGACCACCCGAGTTTGCTAAGGAGACAAGAAATGTTCGGTTCGCACTATGCAATGACGGAATGAATCCCTTCGCCGAAAGGAGTAGCACGCATAGCACATGGCGGTGCTCCTCACTATCTACAACCTCCCTCCACACTTGTTGCGAAGCGCAAATACCTTTTCTTGACCATTCTTATTTCTGGACCTACACAACCTGGTGTTGATATGGATGTATTCTTGGAGCCATTAATGGAGGAAATGAGAATATTGTGGGATACAGGTGTCGCCATGTTGGACGAATACCGGAAAGAGTCATTCACACTAAGAGCAATTATCTTTGTTACGATCAATGATTACCCCAGGTCTCTTTGTATTGTCGGGGACAGTTCAAGGGTAAGGTCGGTTGTGTAGTATGCTTGGATGAAACTTTTTATGTGTCCCTCAGTGCCTCCAACAAGATAGTATACATGAGACACAGGCGTTTCTTATCGAGAGGACATAGGTACCGCTTGCGAAAGATGGATAGATACTTTGACAATCACGACGAAACAAAGTCCCTTTGCTCCATCGGGTAATAGTAAAGGTCAAAAGAGTGTATGAGATAGTTAAGAACATCAAGTTTGTATTTGGCAAGAAGACAAAAGATGGAAAAGCAAGAAAGGTTGTGAAGCCGACTCACGGAGCTACATTTAAGAAGATGTCAATTTTCTTCAAGTATTTGCCATATTGGAAAGAGCTTGACATACGACACGCGGTGGATGGTATGCACATTCGGAAGAATGTGTTTGAAAGCATAATTGGTACGTTGCTAGATATAAAGGGTAAGACAAAGGAAGGACTGAGTTCACGTCGGGACTGGTCAATTTAAAGATAAAACCAGAACTTCATCTAGTGTTACTAGATAATGGAAAGTATCACCTCCCGGCAGACAAGCTACAACCTCACTACGGATGAGAAACATGCGATGTGTGTTTGGTTGAAGAAATTGAAAGTTCAGCTGGATTTTGCTCTAACATTAAGAGCATTGTGTCAATGAAGGATCTTACAATAACCAACTATAACTCACATGATTGTCATATGATGTTGACAACCTTTCTCCCTATTGCCATCGGGGCAATAAGCCCCGTGTTCTTAAAGATGGCAATCACACGGTTATGCTACTTTTTAATGAGATATCTCGAGAAGGTAATTGACCGAGAGCCGTTGGAGTCTCTTCGGGGAATTCGCGGTTGAGGCATTGTCACTGACTTGAGATGTGTTTCCCACCATCTTTCTTTGATATAATGGTACACCTTGTCGTGCATTTGGTGCCACAAATACAGGCTTTGGGTCCCATGTACCTGCATGAGATGTGGACGTATGAGCGTTTCATGTCAATACTGAATGGGTACGTATCCACTCGTGCTCGTCCTGAGGCCTCCATGATAGAGGGATACACTATCGAAGAGGCCATTGATTCCGGAGGTCCATTCTGCAATAATTTTCTAAAAGATCAGATTGCAATAGGTTTGCCTTCATCCCGACATGAGGGCGGGGCTGCATGGGTGTGGGAGGATGGGCCGGAAATCATTCATCCCATTAGACTATAATATAGTCCTCGAGGCGCATCATAGCATCATGCATCGGCTCTCGATAATGGAGCCTCGATCACACAACACATAGAAGAGCTAAGCGATCAAAACCACAGGCAAAGCAGAGGAATGGCTATCAAAGGAACACAAGCGTCGATTCACTTCATGGCTAATGGAGCGAGAACATTCCAAATGGAGAAACAATTGAGCAACAAACAATCAAAGGTTGGCAAATTTGGACCATCTCGGCGAGGTAACATCATGGCGGACCTATGACATAAGTGGCTTCACGTTTTGTACCACTTCTAGGGACAAAAAGAGCATGGCGCTAAAAACAGTGGTGTTCGTTGCGATGCCATAGATGATTCAAATGAAAACGTTACATACTATGGCTTCATTGAGGAGATATGGGAACTAGACTATGATTCATTTAAGGCGCCCGTGTTTCGATGCCAATGGATTGATGACAAACATGTCACGAGTGGACAACTATGGCCCGAGAGTTCTTGATCTAAGTAAAGTATGCTACAAGGATGATCCCTGGATCCTTGCTATCCGTGCCGCACATGTCTTCTATGCCGAACAGATCCTTTCTAAGGAATAGAAGAAAAGTAGCGACAAGACCAAGCATATAGTTCTTCCTGGAAAGCAACAAGGTTTAGGAGTTGATGGTGTAATTGACCTAGATGACTTCAACCATTTTGGGCATATGTCTCTCTTTGAAGATCATCCTTTGAAGATAAAGAATATTGAGCGTACCATCCCTAAAAATTCATTGCCATGGAATGCGCCCACGATAGAGAAGGCAGAACAGTAGCTGGCTAGCTAGATTTAATATTAGTTAAATATCAGTCAATGTCATGTGTAACAATTTATCAGTTGTAATTTGTACTCATAATTAGTCTATCTTGATATTGCTCTTCAACTTATTTAAGTCCTTTTCTTTCTACTATTTAAGTCCTTTTCTTTCTACTTTTTTAGTCCTTTTCATTCTACCTCTTTAAGTCCTTTTCTTTCTACTTCTTTAAGTCTTTTTCGTTCTACTCTCTTGGTATTTACCTTACATAAATATTTACAAGAATAGTAACCTATAAAAAAATAACCTAAAAAGAAATATACCTAAAAGAAATATACTAAAAAAGTAACCTAAAAAAAAATTAACCTAAAAGAAATAACCTAAAAGAAATAATAAAAAAGAAATAACCTAAAAGGAATAATAAAAAAGAAATAACCTAAAAGGAATTAAGTAAAAGAAATAGCCTACAAAAAAAATACACTACAAGAAAAAACCTAAAATAAATTACCTACACAAAATTTCCTAAAAAAGAAATATACCTACAAGAAAATATACTAAAAAAGTAACCTAAAAGAAATAATCTAAAAGAAATAACAAAAAAAATAACCTAAAAGAATAATAAAAAAAGAAATAACCTAAAAGGAATTAAGTAAAAGAAATAGCCTAAAAATACACTACAAGAAATAACCTAAAAGAAAATTACCTACACAAAATATACTAAAAGAAATAACCTAAAAAATAACCAAAAGAAAATAACCTAAAGGAAATAGTGCAAAAAATATAGTACAAAAAATATATTAATTAGTACATATATATATATATTATACATATATAACAGAATGTGCATAAGAAAGAAAAAACAGATAAGGACAAAATAGATATTAGGAAAAAAAAAAAGTTTGGCGGTGGACCTAGCCAACCGCCGGTGGAAATCCCATTTCTGAGGCGGTTGTCTAAGTCAACCGCCGGTGCAAATACATTTTCAGCGGGCGGTTGACTAGACTTGAAAAACTGGCGGTTGTCTAAGACAACCGCCAATTACGGTGGCTCTAAATACCGCCCACCCGGACTTAGAAAATTTCACTCGGTGGGCGAGATCTTTCGAGAAACAGCCAGGTCAGTGCCCAATTTTTCAAATCCCGCTGCCGCTCACGGAGCTCTACTACATAGCGACCCACCGGGAGCTTGTCTGCACACCGCGCCGCCTCTTTGTCACTACTTCGTCGCGAGGAGGCCGGCTAGCTTCATCGCCCGGAGGAGAGAGGAGACACTGCTTGGCGAGGAAGGCCTTGTGGCGCCGTCTGCACTGAGAGCCGTCGGGCTCGGCGCGTTGATCGCCCGGCACCACTCGGGCTAAGCGCCCGCCTGCCCGCCCAGTGAATTCGTGACGCCCGTCACCGTTTCAAGCCACGCCGCCCCGCCATGTCCAGCCTTGGCCGTAGGCGCCGCCGTGAGCCCGAGCCCTCGCCGCCGCCCATAGAGAAGGAGGGAGCCGGAGGAGGGGGCGGCGGTGGTGGCCTTCGAGCCACGGTGGTCATCTACCCGGCGGTGGCGCGCATGGTGGTGGGCCAGCCGCCGCGCCGTCTTGTGATTGAAGGAGGGGAGGAGGGCGCCGCCGTGCGCTGTGCCCTAGTGGGCGCGGCGCGCAGGCCCTAGTGGGCGCGTGTGGGCGGTGGGCGGCCTGGCCGGGCAAGCAGGAGGAAGGCTGGGCGGCGGCCTTCTTGGAAAACAGAAAAGGAAATAGAAAAAGGGAGAAGAGAAAAAAGGAAAAAGGGGAGAAGAGAAAGGAAGAAAGGGAGAAGAAAAAAAGAAAAAGGAGGAAGAGGAGAAGAAATAAAAAAATAATTATTTATGAAATACTATATTACTCTCTTGTAGTATATGTAACTTTGTTGTAGTATATTTTATTAAAAAGAAAAAAGGTAATAGGTGAATGTAGAAAAATGATAAAGTAATAGCTAATACCTAATTAATGACTTTATATTATATTTTTATTATATGTGATGTGACATGTGATTATATTACTATTCACTATGTGATAAGTAATTTGTATGTACTAAGTACTTTGTAGGGGAAAGGAGAAATTGTATTAATTACTAATTGTATTAATGAGATTATATTATATTTGATTATATTTGTTGTGACATGTGATTATATTACTAATTCTATTTAATGACTTAAGATTGTAAATTATATCCTCCCGCATGTCACCTAATTAATTCTCTTTAGTTCTCTTTAATTACAACTTATTGCTAATTATTTTACTAATTAATTACTAATCGTATTAATGAGATTGTAAATTGTATTAATGACTTACTGTTCTATTAATTTATAGTCCTTTGTCGCGATACCCGCCGGCGAATCATTGTGCCACCATATTCTCACCGTTCTTCGCCAGCGCTCGAGGCGGTCTGTCCTCCACACCACATAAGTAAATATTTCCTCCTCTTTTTGTCATTAATCACTATGCTACTAATTATGTTAATGACTTAGTGGTATTTACTTAATGACCTTGTGGTATTTCGTAAGTGTTAATTCGTAATGATTTAGTGTTAGTGACTTAGTGTTAGTGACTTAGTGTTAATGACTTAATGATTTAGTGTTAGTTCCTAAGTGTTATTTCCTAATGACTTATTGTTAGTGACTTAATTACTTAGTGTTAGTGACTTAGTGTTAGGTCATAATGACTTAGTGTTATTGACTTAATGACTTAGTGTTAGTGACTTAGTGTTAGGTCATAATGACTTAGTGTTATTTCCTAATGACTTATTGTTAGTGACTTAGTGTTTTTTCATAATTACTTAGTGTTAGTGACTAAGTGTTATTTCCTAATGACTTAGTGTTCTTGACTTAATGACTTAGTGTTAGTTTCTAAGTGTTAATTCCTAATGACTTAGTGTTAGTGACTTAATGACTTAGTGTTAGTGACTTAGTGTTAGGTCATAATGACTTAGTGTTATTTCCTAATGACTTATTGTTAGTGACTTAGTGTTTTCATCATAATTACTTAGTGTTAGTGACTAAGTGTTATTTCCTAATGACTTAGTGTTCTTGACTTAGTGTTAATGACTTATTTAATTTGAAGTTATCGAGAAGATGGCGTCTCCAACATCTAAAGACCATCGAGGCGCGGAAGAGCGTCGTGCGAGTCACCCACTAAGACGCACACACCCAGGAGGCACGGTGAGTTTCACGGCATTATGAAGCCTTGCCTTTTTATAACGTAGAACCCTATCAAAGTAACTAACATAGTTATTGCCATGCATAGAAGCGTAAATCCTACGGAAGAAGAAGAGCAGCGTGTAGAGTCACTCGGTAAGACTCACACACCCCCAGGAGGAAGAAGGACAAGAAGAGGATTTCCATGGTGACATGTTGGAAGAAGAGGAAGATGACGGCAATCGAAGTGATCCATGCCCTAGCATAGATAGACAACGCGCGAAAAGTGTTGATCCAGATTATGATCCGTATGATGAGGTATACTTAGTACATGAAAACCAATACTTCCCTTCATAGTATTATACTCATAATGATCCTTACACTCTTGAATTCCTTCGCCGGGAGGTTTTGTCTCAAATGCGGGAACTTCTTGCGGAAGAAGAAGAGCGTGCCTCAAGGCGAAGCACCGAAAGCTTGGCCGAGACAACCACCTCCAAATCAAGAAAAAAGGAAACAGAGTGACCAGGAAACGTGGTGACCGAGGAACAAACAAGTGGCGAGAAGACATATATAGTTCTAGCATCGGCCCAAAAGGAGAGCCTCTAGTGGGCGATGAGGTGGCGGCCAAGATAAGGAATGCAATTGGTTGGTGGTCGGGGATAAATTGGACATCACAATCACTAGGTGGAAGGATGTGGATGCGACTAAAAGGAAAGAGGCGTGGGACAAATTTATAGAAAGGTTTGTTTTTCCCTACGAGGGGACGGATGAGAAACTTGTAAAGGGGTATTTTTATAAGCGGTGCAACATCATTCCATAAGCGGCGATCGAGATGAATACCAAGTTTCTCAAGCATGGGTACGACCCAACGAGCAAGTATAAGATCACACAAGCGCAGTGGGAGATATTCAAAGCGCTTGAGAAGAACGACCCATTTGCCAAAGCCAAGAGTGAAGCTGCTTCGGCACTAGCAAGGAAGAACAAATACCACCATCACCTTGGCACCGGTGGTTACAAGAAACAAATTCGAAATGGCGGGCAGGAGGAGGAGGAGCTAAAGAAACAAGGGGTTCTGTGCTATCGGAGGAAGTTGGCGAGAGGTCGGCAAATTGGCTCGGAGGTAGAGGAACAAGACAAGCTGCTACCGGTGTGAAGCTGTCCCTTAGACATCACGGCCCGGTGATAAGATGTTGGAGCTAGCGGTGGAGGTCAAACAAGGGAAACTCAAGCCACAAAGGGAGAGAGACATCCCGAGTATTGGATTTGGGCAACCCCACGAGCATCTGGCCGTGTGCGAGGCATCTCCTCGAAGATGGGATGGAAAGAAGGATTTGGTGAGGAGTGGGTGGGCATGTATAAGAAACGTGATCAATATAAGGAAGACATGCAGCATTTTTTTTTGAGGAAAAGGCTAAGGAACAGTTCAACAACATGATGTCGGCCTTTCTAACAAATCGATCCACGGCTGGTGCGAAGTTAGCTAGTGCGATTAATGCATTCAGCGAGATGAGCACACAAGGCCCACAGATGCGGCTCGTTCGGACAACCCTTGCACGGAGCTCGGGGAGATGAGTTATGGCATGCCCGCTCAATGCTCCTTTTCCAAGTAGTGTGGGGTCTACGGGAAACACACACCGCTACCCCGTGGATGACATCAATGGGCCGACACCTTGCAAAATGCTCATACGATATGGTATGAAGCATCAACGTACAAGGGAGATAGCCACGAGGCTTTGCGATCCCCGGGGACGTGACTACCACGGTGATCCTATACCGGAAGAGTACTGCGGGGTAGAAGTGGTGACGGTCGTCCCGGGCTACGAGGATGACATGCTAGAAATTTCTGGTCGAGGGTATTGAGACACTCGGACAGGCCATTAATAATTTCATCCCGTGGCCTCGAAGAGATGTCCGGTTGACGCGGCGACCACCTTCCACGAAGCCTTGCCGAAACTTCGAGGAGTCAACACCGATCTCGACCGTCAACGGGATCCAAACCCACCATCAATACCTGCTTTGCCGATCCTTCAAGAACCCCACCATCAACATCGAAAACCAGCGGGATCTCCGCCACAAACAAGTACACCGGTCGTGAGCTGCTCCGTCCCCCACCGCCACAAACAAGTACACCGGTCGTGAGCCTGCTCCGTCCCCCACCACCACAAACAAGTACACCGGTCCGTGAGCACGCTTCGTCCCCACCACCTCAAGACATGGAAGCATCGCCTTGGACACCACCGCCGCCACCAAAGAAGACCCAAGAAAAACCCACCAAGAAGAGGAAATTTTCTATTCCCAAATTGGTTTCCCCATTCGAGCCGAAGAGGAGTTGGTTTGGCACGCCAAATTTTTAGAAGGGATTGCGCTTTCTCGCAAGTCAACTACCGTGGACTTAGCTGAGCAAGAGAAGGCGATAGAAGAAGCAAAGATCCGAGCTCTAGAGATAGTGAGGCCAACATGGGATGACTATGAAAATGTCCCCGGATAAATATGTACCGGCGGGGCCTCTCTTGAGTTGGGAACAACTCCAAAAGCTTCCTTTGGTATAAAAAGACTTCATGGTATTTGGTACATGCGGCGGCTCGAGTCGGGATCGACGCAATCAAGTGGACATACCACCATTTGCTTTCATAAGTGAGCGAGACACGGCTTTCGTTTTTTGAGGACATATGGTTGATGTTTAACCTTAAAGCGGCTCGGCGTTCAGCTCGTCACGCTATTTGCATTGTAAGTGTACCTCTCACACTAACATAAACTTTCGTTTATTATTATTGACTTCTATCTTGTGCCTTGCAGAATGCAATATGAACAAAACGAGTTCGTATGCGGTCCCGCACCAAACAAGAATGACTTCAAAAGGACTGGGTACCTAAGCCCCAAAAAAATTTGCGAGAATGAGCACACCTTCGAATTGGTGACGGCGGGACGAATTGAAGGGGTTATCAAAGAAAGATAAAGAAAAAAGAAAAAAAGATTTGGAGAAGGATCATGAGACTCACTACGCCACATACATAGGCAATGCATTGCTCAAAGTACAAACACGAGGGGAATGCGTAGTTGCCCCTTATAACTTTAGGTAAGTATGGGTTCATATACATACATCGGCTTAAGTATCGGTTTATATAAATGCATGACAACTTCGGTTTCGATCTTTGCGCGGTGACCACTTTGGATATGCTTCTTCATTTATCCTAGAGACGGAAGGGTCTTTGGTCTTGGACTCCGCCGACTACCCACCTAAAAGATATGTAAAATTCCAAAGCATCATAGAGCGGTAAGGCGACAAAATGTAGCATGCATCTTTTAATCGATGAAGAGTTTAAGATTGCTGCTAAGCGATTCTTTTTGAGATCATAGATGTTGGAGATTCTATAAAATAAGAGGTGGAGTGTTTGACCCTCTTTGGCGGGGAAGGAAATACAATTTTTTCACAAATGGCCGGTATGTAAATTTATTATGAATCAATATCAGGCATGTTACATATATAAGATGTTATTATAAGTAAATAACTCTAAGCAATTTATGTAGTGCCACAAGCAACCAATCGGTTATTTTACTTGCCAGATTCTACGTGTGAGTTCATGAGAACGGCCGGACGGTACATCAGGGAATCCTAAGGTAACACTAATAGTAACGTTTGTATTTATATCGTTAAAAATGCAAATTTATTTAGACGCATGGAAATATATATAATGCTTACAAACTTCCTTTTCAGGCGTATCAAGAAGCGGACTCCCATAACTTCGACGAGCTAACTATGTATGGAATAATTGAGGATCTCTGCTCATTTATCATGAGAGAAATTATTCCTTCAGAGGGGAAATTTCACCACTCGGAAAGCGCCTTTAGCGAGGCGAGTTCGAGCGCTTAGGGATATTAGCGCTCTGAAATTAAGTCGAAATGATTATTAGAATCCTCTCTAATGTAAATTTTATTATCACATGGTGGCCAAAAAACAATTTTGATGTAAACAATGTATAGCGTAATTAAATTGTTAATGATGTATATATGTATATAAGTATTGTATGGTATAATTACTTTTTCTTAATGTATTTGTCATAATTAAATAGTCTTTGCATTGATCATAATAAGGGAGAAAGATGAGGGGGGGGAGAAGGGAGGAAGATGAGGGGGGTAGAGAGAGGAGGGAGGGAGGAGGTGAAAGAGGAGGGACAGAGAGGAGGGAGGAGGGGGGACGGGGAGGGCGCAAACTGAAAAAAATTAAAAATTCAAATGAATTTGGGCGGGGAAAAACATTAACACTGCTTGGCGGTTTACCTAACAAAACCGCTTTGTGGAAATTCCATTTCCACCGGCGGTTCCTTAAGTGAACCGCCAGGCGGTTCCTTATGTGAACCGCTTTGTGAAAATGTATTTCCTCAGGCGGTCTTCAAGCAACCGCCGGTGAAAATGCAACATTTTTTCATGGCCTCTTGCACAGGCGGCGGCAGGCCAAAACGCCCGATGGCGAGGCCTCTAGAACCGCCTGTACAAATGCTTTGTGTACTAGTGATGCCTACAGGATATACGTCGTATAAATATTTGCTAGCTGTCAATCCCAGCGGCTTAATTCTAGAAAACCTTTCCACGCTCGGCAGGACTTCTCACCAGACCAGCCATGTATACATACTCAGAATTATATTTGTACGTACGTGTTCACCACTTGCTTGCCATCTCATTGGTTAAAAGCAACGTGACTGTACATGTACGTACTAGCTAGCAAAGGAGATAACACACACCGGCATGTATGCAATTCTATTTAAAACTTAGCCATGCCAACTTTATTATACGTGCATGCGTTTATAATAGTGGTGCTAAAATTTCATCATACACTTGTACACACCAAGGTTGCTTTTAGCTGATTATTTTTATAAACCAAATTAAACATGTGAGTGGAATTTAAATGGTAAACACATACACATGTGATATAGAAGAGCTCAAACAAACCCTAGAATTGTAAACTCATTTTTGTCATTTGCATTAGGGTTCTCTAATCATGAATGCTTATGCAATGATGATGATGACATGGCAGGTTTAGGTTAACGTAGCACCCGGGGTGTTACAGAAACGGGACCCTCAAGTAACCCACGGGTCTTGCGTTGCCCCTACGCTTCTACCCTGGGATTTACGGTGCTGGCTTCCCTTACCATTCTGGTACGGGGAGCATCCCCGTGTACAAATCTCCGCCGTGGGCGCCGGGCTTCGTACCTCCCCACGGACGGTCGCCCTGACGGAACAAAGAGCATGAGGAAGGCGACGACGCTCGTACCCACACCGTGGCCGACGTACCTGGGCGGCGGCCATGCTAGCCACTTTCTGCAAGAGGGACCAGGCGCATCAGGAATCAACCTTGCCCACCTGGCCTCGCCGCAGCCTACGCTCCTACGACCGAAGCTTTGACCCACGGCGCCCGTCGTCAACAGCGCTACCCCGGCACCTTCAGGTATAGCCCTGTATACCTGAAGGACTACGATGCCAAGGAGAAGACCCATGGAGGGAAAAGATGACGTCGACTACAGTGTCCGCGACACCTGTCCGAATTATCAAATCCTTACTCTTCAAGCTTCCCCGATCTCCACATCGGCTTGCCCTCCCCTGTGAGCCTCCCTTCGAACTATAAAAGGGAGGACTTGGGCAACTGAGCACGTGTGCGACTATCGCCCCATTTTCACTCCACATATGATACAAACTCACCTCGAACCTAGATTCTCTCGAAGACTTGGGAGACTCTCCCTCTCTCGACCCCTCTTGTACTGCCCCATACAAGCTCCTGAGTAACACGACCCCGCTCGCACTGGACGTAGGGTGATTTGCCCGAACCAGTATACATCGACGTGTCCACTTGGGAAACCATCCAGAGGATAAGTGCGCTCTCATTTCGATTACTCGTTGGTGTTCATTCTTGACACCGACTGTGATGATTCTGCAGCCCTGGCCATGAGGCACCACTGCACGCTGCGGCACGCCCATGACGCGTTGCCCATCTGAGGAGCTGCCGAGGCGCATATGACCTTCCCGAGCGTTCCTATTACGGTGACGAACAGACGAAGGCAACCTTCCACCACGGGAACGGCAACTCCATGACGACGCCTTCGTCTCGCATGTTACTGGTCTGGACTCTGGAGTAGCGAGATTTAGATATGAGCGCTGGCAGTGGCGGAGCCAGGAATTTTGTAAAGGGGGGGGGGTGTGCAATCAAGTTTAATAAAGAGATTTCTATAATCGAACTCCCAAGAAAGATATATATATGTCCAATACTCCAAATTAGAATATAAAAAACTTGAGATTATATAAGTATAGGCTACAGCCTACAGCGTACTGCCTACATGAACAAGAATACTAAATAAAAGTGATTAACCAAAACCAAGATTATTTTACAAAGTGTCGCTAAGACCTACTTACCTTGATCAATTGCTCACTGATTGATTGATTAGGTCTTTGTGGTATGGCCTCTTGGAGACTGAAGTCGTGGACACAGTCCTATGCGGGATCTCAAATTCCCAATCTGTCTTGCCGGCAAGGAAAAGGAAGACTGATGAGGGCACGGTTAGGGATTTCTTATTTCTAAATTGGATGATGAGAAGGTGCAGAGGTGCGGCGACGATTATGCTAACTAGACAGAACCCCGCGGCAATTGCCGCGGGCTAGACAGAGGCAGCTGACATATATGTATAGGTAGGTGAGTAATAATTGATTGTGCATAGACATATATCTGTAGCCGATCTAAATATATTATCATTACAGATGGGTAAATAGGCTGTGCATACACATATATGTATACGTATTATTCGATAGTTGTAAAGCATAGCCCAGCGGAAATGCCATGTATGAAGAATCGACCATACGGAAGCTGCCGCTATGTGTAAAACTTTTGGGAAGCAAGCATTGGTAGTTTGACAGGTAAGAAGAAAAGATTGAGGCAGCATCTTTCCACCACAGGGGCTGTGCAAAGCTGGAGGTCTTCTCAGCCTGTATTGAGAGCAGTGTCGCTGGCATGTGCATATCTACAAAAAAGAGTGTTGGCCTTAATATCAGAGGTTGCTTACACCTGCTGAAATGCATGATCAGGCATTAGCAATTGAGGGAGTGTGTGTGATAGGGCTTTGTTGGATTTGTTTCATAGAGTAATCCCCAAATTGCAAAGTTTAGATTATTTGCAAAGATGTAAACTAACAAATAGTAAGGACAAATAATTTCACTTGTATTAAGGGGTGGACACAATTGCAGCATCAGTATATGGCATAGCATCGCATTGTTTGATACATCCAAGGAGACCATTACTTTTGCCATATTACCTTTTATGCAGAGTCGATTAATAACAGTAGGACAGTCAATGTACTAACTTAAGATATGTTTAGGCATCCACTAACTCAAGATATGTTTGGGATACAGTATTACTGTGTCTAAGTATTCAAAATGTCACTTTTATTCGACAAATACTGAAATACATCTTTCGTCTGAAAAATGCCACCTGAACTTAAGTGCATCATGCAGAGAATATGTTATCGTGCTTGACAGATGTATTATAATAGAACTACTACCACTGTAAATATTTCTTAAGCGATTATTAAGCAGGAAGTACTATAATATCTGTAAAGCAGATTAGCAGGAAGATTAACTCGCTAAGTTAAAAATTTGGCCACAGAGAGGACAATATATAAAGCAAGAGAACAACTAACAGGATACATGATTAGAAGTATTTAGATTAGAAGTATTTATGACATGACAAATTTGGGAGTAATAGCAGGTTGCAGGTACCTGTGGAGCAGACATGGTTTACTTTTTGCTGCCTCCTTACGTGGGAAGGATTCAGCACACAATTGGAAACTTAAGAAAGGGAACACTGAAAGGAAATTGCTTGTAGGCAGTACCTGGATTCAGTGGTCAACCATTTTGTTATTCATATTTGCTGTTTGTGATACTACAAAAACATAAAGGAAGGCTTTAGGTTACATTATAAGTACATAAAGGAGAAAGGGTACAACTCAAATAGGTGCTTAAAAGAATTGATGGCAGCATGACATTATGTAATCTCAGAGGAAGGATGAAACTATGAAGTGGCAAATCTGGACAATTCCATATGAGGATTAGAGGAAATTGTTTTTTTATGGTGAGTTCCCACATAGGTGTGAGGGGTCCATTACAAATATTTGCACCATAGAGGAAATATGTGACAAAATCTCTAATGGAAAATGATATATGATGAACTGAAATGCAAAGGCAATATCATATGAATTGTTTGTTTCAAACAGCATGTCATATGCAGCACTCATCGAGTCTGAAGAGGAGAAATTTGACGACATTACCTAGATTTAAGAGGTAGGAAAACTAAGTCCAGCCTCTTTGTTTCAATCAGCAAGACCATCTGAGCACAATGTATATAGACCACCAAGGAGTTCAGTAACCATATATAAATTGATAAACACATTGCTGCAGCCCCAGGTGTTATATTTCGTTTTTTTTACTTTATCTGTGATGCATTTTTTTTTAGACAGATAAGCAGAATGGGGCGAGGTAAAATTGGTGAGAGCAACCAACATCAATATAACAGGCTTAATAGAGCCGGTGTAAGGAAACTAATTGAAATAATGGATAACTAAAAATTGAAACAACCGGCACGGCAACTATGAATTCAGAGTGACATAGAACATGAAATGAGGATTGTACTTACCAAAGATAAACAAATCGAGTAGGATGGTGGATTGGATTGGCATAAGCAGTTCCATACATATCCCTTTCCTACACCTTGTATGCCCCTTATAGAATTAGAATACACATGTAACATTAGAGTAGGTAATCAGAATAAAATGCAATAATTGAAACTGTGAAGTTTATGTCTGAGAAAAGAGGATCATGTGATTGGAACAATGAGTGGTAGGTTCACAGTTGACACACGCACAGAGATGGAAGCTATATTCTCAGCAGATAAATCAAGTTTATGTCTGAGAAAAGAGCATCACATGATTGGAACAGTGAGTGGTAGGTTCACAGTTCGCACACGCAGAGATCAAAGATCATATTCTCACCACATAAATCAATGTAAGTAGGTCTCCATCAGGTTTTAGAAGGCACTTAACTGTGTCCGTGCAGCCCACCGTGAAGCTCGGGTTAACCACACAAAAGAACCTGCACATATCGGTACATGTAATTTCAGTTGGCATCAAAATAACGAACTGATAATATGTGAAGCACGTAATAATGAATTAACATAGCAGGCACCCAACATTAACTTGCAGCGGAGTACAGCATATCGTAATCCCTCAAAGATGGAAAGAGTTAACAATACAACCTTGTAGAATTAGGATACATGTAATATTAGAGTACGTAATTAAGAGTAAATCAGCCGTTTGAAACCTTAAAGTTTGGTTTGCAGAAAACAGCATCAGATGATTTGAACATTGTGTGGGAGGATCACAGACACAGAGGTCAAAGACTATATCGTCACCACTTACCAGATAAATGAAGGTAAGAAGGTCTCCATCTGCTTGTAGAAGCCGGTTAATTGTGTCGTGTCCCACCTGAAGCTGAGGTGAAGCGCACAAACGAACCTGCAGACATTGTATACGTAATTTGAGCTAGCACCAACATAATAAACTGATAATATGTGTGGTACCCACGTGCAATCAAAATAATGTACCAACCCTTTTTTTATATAAAAAAAACGACTGGAAAGCAATGGCGTAGAGATGAGATCGGGTCTAGACGAACCGGACTTCTAGTAGTGGCAGTGACAGGTAGGGGAGGCATGGCAGTGCGTCCCAGCGGCACCACTACGAAGCTGTGGAGGATCACGGCGAAGGACGTGCTGGTGGGAGCGGGCACGGCGCAGGTGGATTTCATGGCAACAAAAGCGATTCCATAGCCTGCAAACATAGGTAAGTAGTAACAGCAAGCAGTATTAGCAAGCATACTCCTATTTGGGCATTTCATCGAACATTCCAAGGGCACAGAAGAAGAGCGCGGGCAGCCACAGGCGAAGAAGGCGAGCCTGCGAAACCGACGGCCACGGAGGCGCGGATAGGAAGCAGCACGGAGCAGTGTACTTACCCGACCTAGGCTCGCCGGAGTCACAAAAAAAAATAAGATCTAGGCTCGCCGGTGATGGGGCTGCTGCACGCAACCGAGGCATGCCGTCTCAGGCTGGCACAGCGCAACAGGGAGGCGATGGAGAGGAAGGGCGTGCGCCTGCGCCGTTCGGTGGGAGAGCCAAGCAGGCGAGCACGGGCAGCGGTGCGAGGGAGGCCGCGAGGGAGAGGCGGGAGGAAGAAGACATACGGAAGAAGGCGGCGACCTCGGAGAAGGGGCGAGCTGCCAGCGTCCGTAGCGGTGGCGGTGGCAACGACGCAGCTGCTGCGACGGTGCTGCTGCGCGAGGGGCGTGCGGACGAAGCGGCCAGCGTCCGTAACGGGGCGGCGGCGAGGACGCAGCTCCTCTGCGGCATCGCCGAGGGGAGCTGCACGCGAGGGGGTCCTCCTGCGTGGTTGCGCGCGGCCAGGGGCTGCCTGGGCTTGGGCGTCGCCGCGAGAGGATGAGGACCGGACGGAGGAGGCCGCAGCTTTCTTCGTCCGAAGAATCGAGAAGGGAGGCAGGGTTTCGTTTTGGGCTTGGGCGGAAGGTTCAGGAATCAGGACTGAGGGATGTGGCTGCTTCGAGAAGGCAGACACGTCGAAGGTGGTTGGAACGGGAAGCGAAGCTTCTGGAGGGAGGCCAGCGAAGCAGGCAGGGCCGCGGACTGTAGGTGGAACAGTGGTCCTACAGTAGATGACGGGAGGAACTAAAGAATCCATATGATTGGTGAAGGGCGCTGCATCTCTCCGTGAGTGCCGGACGAGACAACCTATCTGTGAGTCCAGTCCTAGCAGGCTGCAGGCCCAAATAACAAATACAAGCCCACGTATGCAAGTAAATAAATAAATAAATTAGTAAAAGTAAAGAATAATTATTCCCAACTGTACAAGATGGGTTTTTTGGGGGGTGGTGGGTGCGTGGCCCCTGCTGGCCCCCCTTGGCTCCGCCATTGGTGTTGGCGATGCTTCCGTGGAGCGCCTGAACCTACTTACTACCTGCTGGCTGCTGCAGCTGACTCCCTTGATCCTGAAGCTTTCGGAAGAGATCAAGAGATGAGCTTCCCTGCCAGCTGCCACCGAGTTGTATATACATGTGTTAATTAGTATGTACATGACCCTCAGCGTTGCATGCGTGTTGCGTGGTATCCCTATCATGGTATCACCGAAGCTAGCTTTTGCTTCCTACATATATGGCTCTATGCACGTGATGATATATAGGTTCATGCACCAGTTATTAGCTAGCTTCTTTTCTTTTCACGGATACGTGAGAGCCCCTGCATTAGCTTGCTTCTTTTTTTAGAGATCATACCTTGGCACGTTTTTCATTAAGTAGAAATAGAAGTTTTGTTACAAAACTGTCAAGTTACAGTAATCCAAAGATTACTGAAACCCACAGCCCACACACTCACATTATTCACACGTGGTTGTGATTACACCAGATACTATTTTGCGACAAGGCAAGGACCACCTCAAACCTCGTCCCGACCATATCGAGGTTGAAGGCCAACGGGTCAAACTCCATACCAAAAAGAAGCTGAAGCGCCTCCTGGTTGGAGGCCGATAGCGGTGCCTGAAAGGTAGCTTTGTACTTGCGCACCGTCTCAGTGTCGACGGTAGGCGAGCTTGCTACGACTCCCAGCTTCTGCATGAGCATGCACTGAGCCTGCTTGGTGGAGTCCGCCTGGCGAGGCTTCGCCGCAAGGCGTTCACTACGCCGCAGCGACCGAACGGAGATCGGCGTCCTTGGCCTACGCAGCCTAGCTAGGCGGTCCGGGGATGAGAGGCGTCTGTAACGGAAGGCAAAGAATCAGCTTACTTCTTGATAGCCTATGACCAAACCGCGTCGTAGTCACGCTCGTAGCAGTTGCAGCTGCGTGGTGGGCCAAAGCCATGTGCATGGATGTCGCACGCTCGTTCCCGGTCCCGCGTTTCATTTGAGTTTGAGCCCAGCGTCACCGTCACTGGCCTGCAGCTGCGTCCCGGCCTGTCATCCCGCCGCCGAAGCTGTTGCCATGGAGGAAGAGTAGGATCGAGCTGCCGAGTTGAGAAACCAGGAGGTGGGGCGTTCGCGAGATAGCAAGCGGTGAGGACAGCAGCAACGTACACCGTGCGCGTACGCACGATTGGCGGCCGTGGTGCAGCCAGCGCGGAATGCCACATATGCAAAACCACCTAGCAAAACCACTCAGGGGGGTTATTTGTCCGATTTCATAAAGTTTAATGTGTACAATAACCGGTTTTATAGTTCAGAGGATTATCTAGTCCACCCGAGATATGTCGGGGGGTTATATAGACTTTTTTTCATAATAAAAATAGCGGTGCACACAAGCTAAAAAAATGACCATGGTAGCTGTAGGACGATGGGCTAGGAGCTCCGACACGATTTCTGTGTGTCCAACGAGCGCAAAGGGTAGAGGCAATAGAAATGGACTTACTAGAGCTCATTTCTAAGATAGAGGTGAACAGCTTACTAGGCTTGAGGAAGTAGAGGAGTATAACGCGAATTATTGGATGAGCATGAGGTTGGCAAATTTCTTGCTATATTAGCTATTGGCTTCACATGCCACGTTAGAGATTTAAGGACCAAATGAAGATGTCTGAACAATTTAAAAATTTTATGGACCTGAAAGTTCAATAAGGGCCAGTTGAAGAGGTATGGACTATGACGAACAAATTAAAAAGCTTATAGACCCAAAATCAAGTTTTAGAATTGATAGACCTAATTGAAATCCTGACAATAAGTTAATAGAACTTTGTTGCATTTAACTTTTTATAAAAGGTGAAATGGCTTCATAATTTGAAATAGAAGAATAGCAAGTACTCCCTCTCTCCCGCCATCTTAAAAGAATCAGATTCTAGGTATGAAAACTAAATAAATGCTTGTCTAGATTCATATATAGAATTGTATTGTTTTTGAGAGGGAGCCAGTGACAATCGATGTCAACCTGTTGACCATGTGCTCCAGTAACCTGTATGTAGTCCTGGCTATGAACGATATTTGTCGCTTCTCCTGTCGAATGCACGGCGACAGCCTCGCAGATTCTCGAGGGGCAGTTGTTTCAACAACTTGAGCTCATACTAAACTGTTGAACGAATCGATGATTGGATGTTAATTTCTGATGCATGTGTGTCGTCAATGTGTCTGCGTGTGTGAGATAGCAACTGTACACCACTACTTTAGCAGCCTAAAGCATTTCTCATATATATTCTGGCTTCCAAACGAGGTAAGAGCATCTCCAACAACACCTTATCTCAACTTGCTATCCCTTAAAATTTGTTAAAACCATAAAATTCCCTCTCCAACAGCTCTTTATCTCAACTTGGTAAATTTACAAAGTTGCTATCCAGAGGTCTGAACTACGGAGATTTACCAAGTTGCTATCGAGTTGCTATTGCGAAATTCCTTCCCTCACCGTGTGCTGTCCGGCGCTAGCGCTCCTTTTCCCGCACGCGTGAAATAGATCAAGTGACCGGAATACATCTCGTGCCTATTCCTCTTCCCGCGCGAGTGGCGAAGATCTCGCCGCCGTCTCTTTGACTTTACCTGGCGCGAGGGAGAGGAAGAACGTCCCGCGATGAAGACACCGCGGCAGCGCGAGGGGGAAGAATGTCGCGTCCGCTCGCGAAGAAGAAACCGCGGCACTTCGGAGAAGAAGGACCGTCGTGGGCCCTGACCAATTTGGAGCCAGATGGGCCTACCTTTTCAATTTTACCAAGTGGAGATACCAATTTGTTGGAGCTGCTTCTTTTTTTACTTGCCAAATAATTTACCAAGTTGCTAAACCATAACATATACTAGTTAATGAGACACCGTCTCCGTCGGCATCAACATTAAAGACGTACAACGAAATGTGTAGCGGTGACCCCGCTCATATGCCAGCATTACATGAGTTGTTGGGCGCGCACCGCTGGTGCCACTGACGCTGGGCACCGTTAAGACGTGCTGTATTGAACTTTTTTTTTCTCTACCTTAATATAAAGACTCTAAACTTTTTCATGTCTGTGGAAAAAAACTGTACACCACTACTTGAGTAAGAGCAGTTCTTGGCTTTTCCCAGTCTGGCACTCCCAAACCGAACCAAGACGAAGAGTTGACTTGACTCGGCCCGTACGTCCACACACACCCACTAATCCAGTGTGCTCCTAGGCCTCAGACCGAGCATATATATAAGCGCGTGGTACTCTCGGCAGGCAATCCAGCGTTCCAGACCACGACCACAACTCCTGAACTCCTTCACAGGTGCACAACTCCTGAGCTCGGCCATTTGCCATGGACAGCTCAGGCTCTGCCAAGCTTCTCCTGGCACTCCTCGTGCTGCTGGCTGCTGCTCCAGTGCTCCAACTCCAAGCACGACAGCTCGGTGCGCGTACATGCACGCTGCGCGCGTCGCGCGTCTGTTTCTTTCTTCTTTTCATGCCTTCCGATAGCTAACCGACCAGCATGTCAACTTCTATTTGATCATCATCATCATCAGGTGGCTCACAAGAGAAGCACGGCGGCGGCGGCGGCGGCTTGCCATCGGTGTTAGTGTTACCAAGCGGCGGCGATGACGACGGCGGTGCAGTCGTCCCTTCGAAGCTCAACGCGCTGCCCAGCGTCAGCAGGCCGCCGGGGTACCCGCCGCCGACGCCGTTTCATCGTCCCCCGCCCTCGGGTCACAAGCCATCGCCGGACATCATCTCGTCTTCCGGTGTGACCGGGAGCCAGAAGAGCGACGACGACGACGACGGTGCAGTCGTCCCTGCGAAGCTCAACGCGCCGCCCGGCGTGAACAAGCGGAGAGGGGTCCCGCCACCGGCGCCGCGGCCTCCTCCCTACCCGCATCCGAGGCACGAACCATTGCCGGACATCGTCTCGTCTCCCGGTGTGACCGGGAACCACAACGCCCCGCCGCCGCCACCGCCCGTGGGAAACCCGCCCGACCACCACCTCACCAGCGCCGCCTGGGTCCGGCAGCGGACTTGCTCCGCGTGTTCGGCCTGGGACGCCCTCGTCCGTGTTCTGTGGTTTCTGCCTGAGCAGAATTCAGAAGACAGCGTGAGTAAAATCATGCTTGCATAGTTGCATGTAGCTTCATACGTGCGTGCGTGGCAGCAGGAATTTGTAGGCTCGTTTTGGCATATGGCGTCACGGCGCTACAATTCATGACTGCTCCGGCTCCGGCAGTATGGGATACTGAAGTGTCTTTGCTAATGCCTATTAGCTCCTGGCAACACGTGTGCCCGTGTCAAAGGAGCCCTTACTTTATAGCAGTATTATGTTGCAAGTGTTGTAAGATTTTGTGTTGTATTGGTATAATAATCTTCAATGCCATTCAAAAAGGGTATGATATTATTGTGGTTTTCAAACAAACAAAAGTAAGATTTCATGACAATGCCAAATTTTCAGAAGCTAGTATTCACTATTCACAGGAAAACTATTAGACACCAGTTGTTTAGATCCATTGGCTAATAGATGACTGGAATTTGTTGTTTGTATAGACTGCCTCTTTGACATTTTATTTGCCTAGAGAGACGTGTGTGCAAAGTGGAGAAAAGAGAGTTTTGATAATCTATTAGTTATTGTTATAAGGGTTTTACTGGGATAGCATGTCCCTTGATCTAAAAGCAACTAAACATTAGAGCTAATGGGTCTAAATAAGCCCATAATGAACCATTGCTCTTGCTTTCGATCCCGACCATGGACATGATTTTTCAACTGTTTTGAATCTCTGTTGTCTTGTTGTGTAGGATTTCATGAGCAACACATACCTCTATACACCAGCACTCTAGTAATTAGGAGATATTTCGATATACGGCACCCAATATGTACATTTTCACTACTCTTGACACTCAAGTTGTATGCCTTTCAAAATATGTCATTTGAACGTGAATTTCTTTGATTTGGATATTTCCTTATTCTTTTCACTATTTTCTATTTTTATCTTCTCCTTTTTTATTGGATCAGAGGAAGAACCATGCCCAAGTCGTGCTTGCTCGTTCCTCCTCCTTGTTGCCATATTTCGTTCCCTATTATAGTGCAACTCTGCCCCTCTCTTTCGATGCTGACCTTTTTCCCTCAAATTGACCATTTTCGGTGAAGGCCCTTGCGGTCATCCAACTACCAAGAGTTTGGCGATCCCATAGTTTTGAGGCAGCTCAAAATCGGCGCCACAAGTGTGGCATGAATACAACAAGAAAAGAAATCAATTGTGACTTTTCCTGTGGCTGCCAAACATTAGTGCACAACCAAACAATGACCACTTTTGCGTGACTGCCAAAGTTTTGTGGTGGCGAATGCTGGCGGGCAAACATCATTTTTTTTTGAGGTTGTAACGCCACCATCATGCATATAGCGATGCATATATGAGGGTGCGAACCCCTCCAGCTTCATCAAAAAATAAATATCCTGAAAGATGTACACGCAGTCCTCTTACCAGTTATGAGAACGGGTGTGAAATGAAGACCTAACACATCCTTTTCCATACTTAAACTATACCATGACCCCTGCATTACGAGGTCATTCTTTAAACTGAGGAAGAGGTCGAGCTGCTGGCATAGCTTGCAAAGTCATCTCGTGTCGTCTGAACTGAATAAAATGTTCTTAGGGCTAAGGCTATGTTTAGCTACGGTTTCTCCTTATTTGTAAATTGTACGTCCAAGTCCAAAGAAGTGACATATCACTTTTTTTACACAGCAGGCACAAATTGGACTATTGGAGACCATCTTCAAAGATCCAAGAGTGAGGCGACCACTTCGTAAAGAATTTTCGAGGGGTAGTTGTTCCAACAACTTCGAGCTCATACTAAATTGTAGAACGAATCGATGATTGGATGTTAGTTTCCAATGCATGTGTGTCGTCAATGTGTCTGCGTGTCTGAGATAGCAACCGTTACACTACTTAAGTAAGAGCAGCTCTTGGCTTCGCATGCAGTCTGGTCGTCCGGCCAGCTGCCATTGTCCCAGTTTGGCAGTCCAAGACCGACCAAGGAACGAAGAGTTGACTTGCCCCGGTCCGTCTATACACACATGGCATTGACGACGACCACTAATCCATTGTGCTCCTCAGGCCTCAGATCGAGCATACTATCTCTATATATAAGCGCGTGGCACTCTCTGCAGTCTGCAGGCAATCCAGTCCACGACTCCTGAACTCCAACTCTCCACAGGTCCACAACCACAAGAGAGACCTAGTCGTCTTGCTCGGCCATTCGCCATGGAGAGCTCAGTAGTTTCTCTTTCTCCCAAGCTTCTCTTGGCACTCCTCCTCCTGCTGGTTGCTCCAGTGCTCCAACTACAAGCACGACGGCTCGGTGCGCGTACATGCACGCTTCACGCCTCTGTTTCTTTCTTCTTTTCATGTCTTCCAATAGCTAACTGACCAGCGATGTCAACTCGTGTTTGGCCATCATCATCAGGTGGTTCACAAGAACAGCACGTCGGCGGCTTGCCATCGGTGTTAGTGTTACCAAGCAGTGGTGGCGACGACGACGACGACGATGGTGCAGTCGTCCCTCCGAAGCTCAACGCGCCGCCCGGCGTGAGCAGGCCGGGAGGGTACACACCGCCGCCGCCGCAGCCTCGTCCCCACCCGCACCCGGGGCACGAGCCATCGCCGCACGTCGTCTCGTCTCCCAGTGTGACCGGGAACCACAAGGTCACGCCGCCGCCGCCCGTGGGAAACCCGCCCGGCCACCCCGTCACTAGCGCCGGCTGGGTCCGGCGGCGGACTTGCTCCGCATGTTCTGCGGCCTGGGACGCCCTCGTCCGTGTTGTGTGGTTTCTCTTTCTGCCGGAGCAGAATTCAGAAGACAGCATGAGGAAAATCTGCTTGTGTAGTCGTATGCAGCTGCAGGCGGTGGCTTGCCGGAGCGAGCTCGGTACGTGCGTGCGTGGAAGCACGAGTTCGTATTAGCTATTAGGGGCTCGTTTTGGCACGGTGCCATGGCTCATGACTGCTCCGGCTCCGGCAGTATAGCTAGTATTATGTTGCAAGTGTTGTATTGACAACATAATATCAAAGGACATTCAAAAGGTTATGCTATTGTGTTTTCCAGATAAAGCATGATGTTCATATATGACAATACCAAATTGATGACGTGATGTTAGTTTAAAGCTAGTATTCGTGGCTAACTATTAGCCAAGGGTTGTTTAGATCCAACTGGCTTATAGATGATTGGAATTTTTTACTTGTCTAAGTTCTCTCTTGACATTTTGTCAGGAGAGATGTGTGTGCAAGTTGGAGGAGGAGTAGTCGGAGGACAAAAGGGTCTTTGACAATCTATTACTTTTTGTTTTTTAGGGAAATCTATTAGTTATTGTTACAAGGGTTTTACTGGGATAGTTGTCCCCTCAGCTAGACTATTTGGATCTAAAGCACCTAACCATTTGAGCTAATTGGTCTAAAGAAGCTCACAACGAACCATGGTTCTTGCTTTCAATATCGACTATGGACATGATTTTTTAAACTAATTGGAATCTCTGTTATCTTGTTCTATATGACTTTAGGAGCAACACACATTCCTCTATACATGAACACTCTAGTAACTTGGAGATACTTCGATAGTTCTATACATATGTACACCTCACTACTCTTGAGACACTCAATTTGTGTGCCTTTCAAAATATGACATTGTGCACGTGAATTTCTTCAATTTGGATGTTTCCTCATTCTTTTGACTATTTTATATTTTTTCTTTCCCTTTTTATTTTCAAAAGATAACTTTGTCTAATTGCTCCTTTTCTTTTACCTTGTATCAGAGGGATCAAGCCTGTTCTCACTTGCTCATTTCTCATCTTAGCTCGCATACTTGATTCCATAGGTGTCGTCAACGCTGGCAGGAGAATCATGGTTTTTCATCCAAACTCCTAGAGGCAAAAGGGTCTTACAAAAAATGACTTCAACAAGGAACGTAACGCCAAAGGTGGCACCATTGTTGGCCACGACCAAGGGCCGGCAGGGCCTTTGCCCAACAACCCCCATGCCCAAGTCCCAAACCAACCATATTGGGGCAAGCCACGACCAGTGGGAGATCACTGTTATACCAATGAGGTCTTTGGTATGCTGAACTATCGCTGCCACGCCAGCCTACATGGGCCACCTCCAGTCTACATAACATTGACCATTGTGGAAAGTCACAACTTGTTTCAAAGGTGGCTCAAATTGGCCACAAGTTTGGCATGAATATAACAAGAAATCAATTAATGCTGCCGGGCAAAAGACCCCTGAACGCCACCATCAGCGATATAGCGATGTATATATGATTTATAAATCTCCTGAAAAATGTACACGCACTCCTTTTACCAGTTCTGAGAACGGCTGTGAAAGGAAAACCTAACGCATCCTTTTCCATGCTTAAACTATACCCTGACCCCTGCATTACGAGGTCATTCTTTAAGCTGAGGAAGAGGTCATCGTGCCGTCTGAGCTGAATAAAATGTTATTAGGCCCAGGCTATGTTTAGTTGTGGTTTCCCCTTATTTGTAAACTGTAAGTCCAAGTCCAAAGAAGTTGACATATAATTTTGATTACAGCACGCACAAATTGGACTATTGGAAACCCATCATCAGGATTGGAGAGTGAGGCGACCAAGGCCTGTTCTTACTTCTTCCCCCTCCCTAGTATCGTCACCTAGGAGAGACCCAAGGACAGTTCAAACCCCCTTGGTCTTGGGGTTGGGGAGTTGGTGTTGGCATGCTAGGTTCAGAGACGGAGCCAAAAATTCAAAGGAAAGCAACAGGCATATCTTTGGCTATCTCTCTGGATTCGCGGTCCTTTTCCCGTTTCCTGAGACACGCACGATTAAAGCAAGCAGCTGCCGCTGCCGGCAGCGCAGGCAGAGGAGACAGCCGAGCCAAAGCCGTCTCTGACTCTGTGACTGTGCCTGCGTGCTGCTCGGTCATCACACACAGCGCAAGCGCAGAGACGACAGACAGACGCGCATGCTCCAAGTTCAAAGAGACAGACAGGGCAGGCAAGCAAACCGGAAAGAGGAGCTTCTTTCGCTACCACTTCGTGGTCCTCAAACAGTGTCACAGTGCGATGCTATGAAATGCAATGCAAAGCCAATGGCGCACGGACGGACACCCGCACGGTCTTCGTGGCCGCCATGCTTGTGAGCTGTAGAGCACTGGAACTGCCATCGCACAGAACGCAAGTAGCCTGAGAGATTTTTCAGTGATGGATGGAGCCATGGAGGAGACGAGGAGCTGAGGAGAGCGAGCTAGCAGCAGCGGCGGCAATGCAATGCGATGCAATCAGCCGCGCTAAACAATCCTGAACCGAGAACATTTCAGTTCAGGGGCAGCGAACGAAGATTCTCTTATCTCTGGCAGGTGGTCCCCTCCACGGTGAGTGGGTCCCACCGGGGTCTTCCTCCCTCGGAGACTGACTGGTGATGTGACACGATGGTGTGCTTTGCAGTCGCATCCGCTTGATAAGACTGACAATCGTCTCAAATCCAGTCCAGCTTTGCAGTTCCAGAGAGAGAGAGAGAACCAAGCAGCTGAGGCGGTGTCCCTTGGTAGCATGCATACAAAGTGTACTGTACAGGCCGAAGAAAAAGCAGAAATAATAGCTGACAACCATTGCTCCCTTCCGTTCCTTTGGCTCCTTTCCTTGCGTACAGAGAGCTGTGCAGCGGCACACACAGACACAGCCTCTGCCCTCTGCCTCCGCTCTCCTCCTCCTCACTCCTCAGCTTCCTACCATTTCTCCTCCGCGGTTTCTTCTCCGAGCCTGCTTCCTCTTTCTTCGTTGCTCCTTCTGAAGCAGCCCATCAGGGCAGCTCGGGTGCAAGGGGAGACGACGGCAATGGCGATGGTGGACAAGGGAGGCGAGGCCACCGAGTTGCCCCCGGACATCCCTGGACTCGGGGAGAGCAGGATGAGCAGCGGGTCAGTCAGTTACTTGCTCGTCCTGCTTCTGTTATCCTGTTGCAGATATTCGTTTACTTTTTATCATAGTCTGTGAGTTCTTTAGAAAAAGGCTCGAATGCGCATGTAGAATCAGTTTGGATCTTTTTTTTTTTTTGGGGGTGGGTGGGGGGGTGGGGGGGTGATAAACATGCTAAATGTATTGGGTTAGATTTCTTTCCTGCATTGTATCAACACACTCACAATGCAAGGTAGCAGATGCATCTTATATAATAATAAAAAACACAAGGTTGGAGTTGGAGATGCAAGCATGGCTAGAGTAGATGCTGATGACTCTTGGTTTCTGAAGCCTTCTTTGGCTAGCACTTATGCAACATTTGTTCGACAAAGGGAAAAGTTGAGTCATTGTGTGCAAAGTGTTGATTTGTGAAGAATATAGTTAAGCACATAATCCTGTTATTAGTATATGTCGGAAATACTTCTTCAGTTCAGTAGTATTTTTATTTGGATGCTAGCTAGGGATTTACAGTAAGCTTCAAAGTTCAAAGAGATGTGGTTGTGTCCTGTGCCTTGTAGAACATGGTATACAATTACGGGAGCTGTGCGCACTGCATTTGTGAATCTTTTTGTAGCTAGCAACTTCTCTTTAGTCAGTCAATGGAACACAAGGATTTCTTTTTTGGTTTGTTGAGTTCAACATTGCACAAGAGTAGAGCAGCACTGTACTCTGGTCTAGTAGAGCATGCAACGCAATGGTCGCTGTCTCTCTGCTGCTGTGCTAGCGTGCTTTGGCGCGTGTTGCATTGATGATGCGTTGCTGCCGTACAGAGTGCCCATAAATTCGCTCTCAGTTGTGCTCATGTGTGTGCCAAGAAGATTTGTGTGGGCCATTTGGGCCTTGATTGATGGTGGCAACCAATGCAAAACCAATTGCCTTTGCCTTTTTCCCCTGTTACACGATCTGCACGTCCTATATATGGACCTTTTCCTGTTTGGTCCTTTGCCGTGCAATCAATATCAGCAATCATAGCATATCGTTGCAAAGGGCAAAGCACGCAAGTGCAGTGGACCAGTGTATGGTACGTGCCTCTCTCTCTCTCTCTCTCTCTCTCTCTCTGAGCCTACTCCAATCGCCTGTGATTTGACCATCACTATTTTACGCTAGGTCCATTGCCCGCTGCTATGCTACTGTAGTCGTCCACTGTCATTTCCACGTTGCCATTATGGTTGAAACGAAACGATCATCGTTGAAGTCACCAGTTTGGTCCATTTTGTGTTGCTAAAATCCGCTATTCCGCCTTACGATTTTTACTTTTTTACGATTTAAACTACTAACTTATAAGGAGGGGTCTGATTCTAAGATTCATAGTAAAGATCTTGTCGATCTGTATTTTTTATGATCTTGTGCCCTTCAATCCCATTCCACTTTTATTAGAATCTACTGTCTCACCTCATTTGTCGACTGCAAATTCCACAGGCCGTCGTCGCAACTCCACGGTGGCCGGCGGCCACTGATGATGTACTAGTCCAATCCAAGGCGTCCGCACACCCATCGGCAGGCGCCGCGAGACTGACTAGCTTGGGGCTCCATGTGAGTGAGTTCAATCCAAGTCGGTGCGCGTCGCCGTGGAGGTGGAGGTGTGGATGCTTCGCGGTGGAGGTGGAAGGACAAGGATGCCATGGTCACTCACTCAAGCAGCAAGAAGCAAGAAGGGAGGGAATGAAGCCGTACGGTCCGGGAGCTGTATACATAAATATTTTTTTCGTCTACCATTGGTAACTAGCTATTGTTATTAACAACGGTGATGATGATTCTAAAGCTATTCGAGGCTATGGTTTTCTGTTGCGTTGCGAAATTGCAATGCTTGCAACGCATTCACTCGTGCGTGCTCACCAACGCACGCACCAAGCACGGCCGGCGCCTTGTTGGTCGCGCTGGGGACGGCCGGACAGGTGGGGCGAGCTGGCCTGCGTGCGGTACTGCGATGACGATGAGCATGCGCGCGCGCGGGTGGGACACCGACACGGCCTTGCCGTGCTCCCGTTCCCGTGGGCGTGGCCCGCGGGCGGCGCGGCATGGGCGCTGCTGGGGCCTGCACGCATGCGGCGTGCGCTTCGAGCGACGCGCGTGCTCCGTGCCCTCGTCCGTCTCGGACGCTAGCTGCTTGCTCTCGGTGTATGCATGTGCCTGCGGGCCGCAGCTGGGTGGCGTGGTCACCACCCAGAGCTTGCGCAGGGACGCAGCAGCAGCGCGCTCGCGTGCGTAGCGTAGCGTCTGAACAGCGCTAGCTCGGTCGGTACACGGCGCGGCCGTGCTGCACTACTGCTGCACGTAGGAGACATTCCCTGTCCAACGTAGCGCGTGCCATTTTGTGTGCAAATTGCAATTGGACTCAGGCCCTACAGGTACTGCCTTCAAACGGCCAAGACAAAAACGACCGACTTCAGCGACTTCAAGATTAGGAATATATTTGAGTGCAGAGGACAGAGTAATTCGAGGTAGAGGGAGCAAAAGATCTTACGTAAACAGTGCTACTCAGCATGGATGATGGAAGCATAGCGCACTGTACATGGCATGTCATTTTCGTCTCCAGCAATGCAAACCAGAGTTGCAAAAACAGCGCCACAGCACATACTAGAACTCGACCAGACAACGGCCGGGTCAGGGTTGACAGAGTCGAAGTGGAGACAAACACCCATTAATAAATGCCATAATAACTCAAGGAAGAACAGTGTTTCAGGGATAAACACACAGCCAGCATCGACTGTCCTCAATGGGTCACACACCAATAAGACATCGGATCATATACAACCCAAATATCCATGAAATGGAATAGTCTACCGATTACCAAGTTTTGATGGCTGTTGATAGTGGTCGCATCAGATCATTGTCTTTAATAAGCAAACAGTTCGGTACCGCTTTTAATCAATCAATCACCAGCCCACCATACACTCGAAGCAGAGCTTCACAGGTCGCATCTAATCGTCATCGTCAAGGACACTTCGACGCCTCTGAATCTGTAAGGCAAACAAGAGTTAACATAACTACTAACTTGTTCTGACAACTAGGTCAGTTTCTATATAAGTCTTCACGCTGTTGGATAAAAAAAAAATCCACCATGCTTTACATACCGTAACTTTTGTTTGCTTGCTTGTGTGGGTGTTAATTTGCTCTAGAAGGGAGATAAGCCTTTCTTCAGACACCTGTAATAAACCAAAAATTAAAAAACACAACAATTTATATGGTTGCTCTATTGGCTTCCTGAGGCACTAAAAAGCAGACAAAGGGACAGAGGAATCTGTGCTTAGCTATTACCTTTTCAGATATTCCACCAGTTTGGGCAGCTCTCAGCAGAACATCCTCGACTCCTCTTGCTTTGTCAGGTTTGACCAAAGCTATGCGGGAGACTGTCAAATTCATGCAAAAGTAAGCATCGTATTACACTTCCTTCCCCCACTTCAACCATTTACACTTTACAGCAGATTTATGATTGAATGGTAGCCAAACATATTTGCTATTCAGAACATTTACTTCCGACAGTAACAGGCATCTACTTCTAGCCATTCTAACCCACTGCAGAAACCAAAGTTATTAATTCAAGAAAAAATATGTCATGGTTAGCTACAACCAAACTTCAACATGTTTAGTAGGTTTCATTATATTCTTATATTGCACTCAACACAGCCTTTCAAGTATTTGGGCCAGTCTGGAGTAGCAACATTTTCATCTTAGACCATATCACTAGTTACACAAAACATACAGTATAGAAGATTTCACTAAATAAAGGCCCTATCAACCATCTTTTCTAATGAATAAGCAGAGTAACTTGTCTGAAATGGCAAAAACATCATCAATAAAATTTCCATGCTCAACACCTAGCTTATATTCCCAATATGCATTTTTTTTTTTTGTTATTTGTTGCAATATCTATATATCACGAGGAAAAAATTATGCAATGATTCAAAGAATACTGGTGATCTACAACTGTAACTATGTGGACAGAGCAACTATTCTGTTCTTTTCAGGAATATATACACCCACTGGGTCAGCACATAACTGCTGAAACACATTACAGTTTGGCTCTGCTTTATGAAAAGCAAAAACAGCATTCACAGGGAACAAAAGCTTACACTGTGGCAGCACAATTACAATCTAAGTTACTTTGCTTAGACTGGAAACCATGACAGCATGATTTGAGGTAACACAGAATTGGGCATGGGTCCTAACCACATATTGCTACTGACCTCACTCTAAACCTTCCACTACCAAAGGACAGAAACTAAAATTCAGAAGAGAGAAATTAACAGACTCCAATAATTGCATAGCAAAAGAACTTTTGTAAAGTATTTCATCCAACTTTTTCAGGTAGACATGCAAAGCTCCCTAAAAACACATAACAGTTTCCATGCAATGGAGGAAACAACTCACTAAAAGATGCATCAGCCATTTGATGTGAGTGATTAAAAAAATGCATTAAGTGCATATATACATGACTTCAATAACAAGAACTTACGCCTTTCTCTGGCTTCAGAAGATAATATCTGAGCAAGCATCATCTGTCGACGCTCCTCAGCTTCCCTGATGGAGATTTAGATTCAAAGACAATTCAGTATTCCCCAGGTTCCACAGAACATAGCTTGAGATGATGATATAGATGATGAGCTATAGCAAGAGAAGATAGTGGAGCAATGGACCATACTGTTTTGCATCTTCCTGGGCTTTTTGTTGGCCTGCATTTTGCTGATTTGCCTAATCAAATGTTAACAACTTAACATTAGATCAAAAGTCAGTAAACTAAGGAGCACCCAAACAAGCACTTGCGTTAGCAAGGAGATCTACATGTGACAGCTTCAATTTATGTCACGAGTTTGGTATCTTACCCCACCACGCTGTGCCATTAGTTCTTGCATCCTCCTCTGCCTGATAGCTTCCAACTCCGGGTCAGCCTGGCAAACAAAATTTTATAATTAAATCAGAAGAAATGACGCAACAAAAGCATATGACTGTGGATACTGGATAAAGCAAACTGTTCCTGCTTGTGCCATATCTAAATTCTAAAGTCAATCAATACATCTGAGCATCCTAATTCCATTGAATTTAAGATATTTTGTTTTTCCCAAAACACCAAGTTAAACAGAAACATGAAAAGACTTAAGCCAAGAAAAAAAACAACTCATACTGATTTATTTGAACAACTCCTAAGTAAGCCAAGAAAAAAAACAACTCATACTGATTTATTTGAACAACTCCTAAGTTCTTATGCAGTTGAGAAGCTATCACAAAATACCAGGAAAATAATCTTTCAAAGGTAAAGGAAGACATGGTGAATTGCTGATATCAGATACAAAGGCACACAAAACACGACAGAAGAGATGGAAGGAACCCTCCAAAAATGATATCAGATATGAACATATTTTCTTGTTCTTTTGCATGTACATGTGCAAATGCATGCCATGAAGCATATCAGTATAAGCGTCAAAATTACTCTCAGCACACTTCCATGAGCATTTGAGCAGCTCCAAACAACATCACTCCAGCTCATCTCAAAAGGTCGCAAACCACAAAATTTTCACGATTATTCAGTTATTTGCATTTGATAAACCATAACAATCACAATATTTTCAAAACATCAACTGCTCAGTCTTAAGTGCCAACATATTGGCCGCAGTTCCCCTCGCGCTTTCTCAGAAGCAGGACACTATACCAGTAGGGACCGAATCCGAGTGACGGATCAAGTACAAGACCAAGGATCAGGACGAGTAAGTAATCAAATAACGCAGCACAAAGGGAATCGCAGAACGCGGCCCATCAGATGCTTAATCTTCCCACTAAAACAGAGCTAAAACCCTAAGATTCAAACACAGACAGGAGTCCGCAGATCCTCACAACCAAAGAAACACAAGAATCCGAACTCCAATCTCACCATCTTGCGCTCGCGCAGCGGAGATCGCAAGGCTCTCTTCCCTCCGGTCCGGACCTTCACTTGAGCGGGGACGGCGTCCGCGGCGAGCTGTGGTAGGCAATAGCGAATCGAGCCTTTTTCTTCTTTTCCGCGTGGGCACAACGCGATCCGTTTTTGCTCTCGCCTTTCCACCCCAACGTCCTATTTCAGCCGTCCGATCTGAAACCTCTTCTCCACGCCGTCCGATTGGAACATCCGCATCGCTTTTCCTGGTCCCAATATATATATTCCTTCTGTGAGACGCCTCCATTTTCGAACGCATTTTCTATTTTTTTCAATTTCCATTTCTACCCTCCTCACCGCATCCACCGCGCCGCCGCGAGCGAGAGGGAGGACGAGGGTTTCCGATGGATAACGGCGAGGAGACGTTCGCCTCCCCCACGGCCGCCGCCGCGGACTTCGAGTTCTTCACCAACGGCGGGGACGGCACGCCCAAGCTCCAGGACGCGGCGGACGAGATCGAGGCGCTCCGCGCGGTGAAGCGCGACCTGGAGGAGAAGCTCGACGCCGTGGGCCACGAGAACCGGTTCCTGTCCTCCGAGTCCCGCCGCCTCGAGGTCCTCGTGTCCCAGGCCCGCGAGGGAGGTCGCCGCCGCCGAGCAAGCCGCCGCCACCAACGAGAGCGAGGCCGCCACGCGCCCGCGCCGAGGTCGAGCGCCTCCAGGGCCTCCTCGCCGAGGAGAAGGCTGGCCATGAGGAGGAGATGCGCAGGGGCGCGGGGCTCGGGGACCAGCTGCAGACCGCGTACCAGGAGAAGGCCGCCCTCGAGGAGGAGATCGAGACCCTCAAGGGTTCCGCCGCTGCCGAGGTGAAGGGCGGGGAGGAGGAGGAATGTGATTCGGTTGCTGCCAGGGCCGGGTCGCCTAAGCATGAGGGCATGGTGCCTCCCGTACTGGTGGCTGCCGCGGCTGCTGGAGGAGCTGCCACGGCTGCCATCGCAGTGGTCTTGCTCAACCTCAAGAGGTAATCTGGTGGTCCGATGCGCGGGAAGTTTTGATCTGCTGCTATGGCCTATATGAGAATGGGTTGTCCATTTTCTCGTGGTACTAGTGTTACTGGACTCAGTAGTAGTATCTTTACTATCAGCTGCATAATAGATTAGAGGAACCTATATCACAAGTACCTTTACTTTCAGCAGTTTTCCATGCTAATAAGAGTTGTGAACACAAACATGAGAGAGATAGCTGAGTTCTGGTCTGTTCTTTTGAAGTGGCACCTAATTCCAGACTTCGAGTTACTGTGACTTGATGGTTTGTACTGTTATGCCTCACGTCTCTGGATGATTGTTATCTTTGCTTGTGAAGTCTCTGTGGTGGTGATGTTGATGGCTTGGAATCAGGGTGCATTGCAAGAAGCTGTCATGGTTAATACCTTCTGATTGGCTATTTGCCTATTTGACTTGGCAATAGCGAGGTTGTGGATTGGCTATCTCAAAAAGTGTTGTTGATCATACCGTTTTTTCTGTGACATTTGTTGCTAGTCTTATAAGTGTCGATGAGTAAGGATGCTACTTTGTTTAGTGGATGCCTATTGCCTAGAGATGTTTTTAATTGCAAAATTGAAATGTATGATGTATGATTGTTTGCATGTCTCTCTTACTGCTTGATGTTTGTAGAGATTGTTTGTTGAATAATTATGTTGATTGCTAGGTTATACTGCTAGTAATTAAAGATGTGTTGATGTTAATGGATATATTTTGCGTGTCTATGAGGATGCATGACTTTGTTAGCTTAGTTATTGTTAGGTGACTTAATATTGATTACTATCGAGCTATTATCTAATATCTGCCTCTTCTTGATAAGTGTAGTTTGTACCTTGATTGATGTCCCTGAGCAAAACATTGAGGCTTCAGCAATTGCTATTAGGTTGAGACTAATAGGTGAGAGAAATAAATAGATATTACAAATTCAATGTAGTCATGGTTAAGTTAGCAAACAAACTAAGTACATATTTTAGATAAAATAGGTAGTGGTGTTGGTATATTCAAGTACTTCCAGTGGTTAGCATTTTAGTTCAAAGAATTAAAACTCTGCACAATCCCTTATATGTGCTCAGGTAATTGGAAAATACTTGACCAGCACCTGATTGTTGCTTGTCATTCATCCTGTAAATATATTTGTTTTTTTTTGAAGAAAATCCTGTAAATATATCTGTTAGCAGTACAGTGTATTGGCTGAAATAGCAAACTCTGTCTTTGCTGCTTTCCTAGAATTATTAGTGGGTTTTGTTTCAGAGTCTGTTTTGTTTCATAGTCAGTTTTGTTTCATAGTCATAGTCATGGCTGTTTTTGGTATAATGTTACTGTAGTTGAGATTTGAGACGAAAAGCTGTAGGTGTACAGTATCCCTTACATTTAAGCGAATCAGCATATCAGTCTATCCTACTTTCTAATATTCATCAGCTGGTTTGCTAATCAGCATATCAGTCTATCCCACCTTTAATATTGATCAGCTGGTTTGCATACCCCTTAGGCATCAAGTTTTTGATGTAACATGTTTGCCTAGCCCTGTTTGGATGTCCAATAGGCAACTAGTCAGATATGTCTGTTTCATTGGGAATTGGCATGCGCCTTTTTTCTTGCAGATAAATAGTTATGCGTCTACCTATTGCTCCATGCAATTTTTTTAGCAAATCAATTACCAGTCTTTGGTTTTGCGGTTGAATTGTGCATATTACTGAAAAGAATAGGCGGGAGTATAACCAAGCACTTCGACGATTCGATCTGCACCTGAGTGATGCCTGTCGTTATTCATCATTCTTCAAAAGTGCGTACACTATATCATAATGCTGCATCTCGTGTAAAACAAGAAACCACGCGGCTTGTCTGTTTGTGGAGCACTTAAACTTATTCTGTCGGTCATTTTCTTTCCAGTGGTTTTCATTGGGATGTTACTATATTTGTGATGAGCAGCAGTTCAAATTTAGTGTCTCAGAGTAAGTTAAGTAGCGGCGCGCATCAGCCTGGATTTGAGTTATTTGGTCAACTTATCTTATTGGCATTTGGCAACTATGTTTGTCTATCTTGGTTCCGTGGGCATGTTCTTATGTTATTGATAACAAATTGTTTGTTTGGATGTATTTGTATTCATCTTAGTCTACATGTGTTGAGTGAATTAGGGTGGAACTTAAATTATATTTCACTCAAATCCAGTTTACTCCAACGCATATGGATTGAGGTAGATACGAGTACATCTAAATAAGACCTTAAGTGTTCATGTCCCCATTTATAGCAAATTTTAACTCCAACACACATGAATTGAGACATTTATAGCAAAATGATACAGAACGGCATGATTGTAAACAGACTTACCCTGTGATATAAACAGACTGTTACCCTGTCCTTGGTGGAAACGACTTCGATGCACCGGAAGCATCACAGGCGTACGCTACCAATATATGCTTACCATAGGCTGATAGGCATGCTGCTGAGCGTCTGGATGGTTGGTTTTGGGCTCCTAACTTCTGCAAACACAGGCTATATAATGAAATTATAGGCCCAATAAAAATGTAGCCAGTTTGGGCCTTAGTTTAAAACGGCCCGTCTGAATCGCCCCATCCCACCCCTCGTCTCGTCTCCCGCGGCCTAGCGAGCGCACTGGCGGCGGCGGCATCAAACCTTGACGGCGAGATCCCCAGCCGTGGCGCCCTCTCTTCATCAACGCCCTGCCAGGCGGCAGCGGTTTTCCTTCCTCGAATCAACTCCGAAAGGCATTATAATTTCAGTGGAAAACTTTAGCAATTGGAAAAATTGAAGGTTTTCTTTTCTTGCGCACAGAAAACAAAATACAATCTTTAGACTTCAGAGATGAACAATTTTTTTTTTTGTTACAGATACAGATATTCCAAATGAGATATGAATTTGTCTCAGTTAAGCAAACAATGGAATGTGATAAAGAAACAGATCAGCTATAACCAAAAGGAACCATATTTACAAGCAAAGCCAATTAATGTCGCCCTACTTTAGCCAAAGAGCAGGTCGGCGTGCGGGTAGAGTTCCCTGTACGCCTGCTTGATGGTGTTCTCGGCGACGCCGGTGGCGGCGGACACGTCCCGGATTGACCTCCCGGCGCCGGCGCGGCGCTCCATGGCCATGTAGATGATGGCGGCGGCGGTGGAGTCCGGGTTGCGCCGCACGTCGAGCTGGTCCTGCATCCTCCGCGCGGCCTCCTCCACGGCGCGCACCTCGTCCTCCCCATCCCCAGCAGCGAGCCGAAGCGCTCCACGTAGTCCGCCGGGCGCACGACGCCGATGTCCATGGCCTCGCCGCCGGCCTCGTCCCCGAGGCGCTTCCGGATGAGCGCGATGAGCTTGCCGATGTCCTTCCTCGCCGCGGCCCCGTCGCGCGTCGCCCCCGCCAGCTCCTTGAACGTCCGCGGCGGCTCCGCGCGGCGGCACGCCACGTAGAGGCACGCCGCGTACAGCGCGTCGCCGCTCCGGCCCGCGCCCTTGGGTGTAGTAGTGGTGCGCCTTGCCCTTGCGCTCCTCCATCCTCAGGAACACCTCCACCGCGCGGTCGCGCGTGTCCGCCGGGATCGACAGCCGGGCCGCCATGTCGGCGATGGCGCGGTGCGCCTCGGACATGGCCCCTCGCCGGCGCGGGGCTGCACGAGGCGCTCGTGATGCACGGCCGCCGCCGCCGCCATCGCGGGCTCCTCCGTCGTGGTGGTGGTGTTGAGCGAGAGCGAGAGCGCCACGGCCGCGGGCTCCTCCTGATCGGGCGTCCTCAGCGACAGGGTCACGTAGCCGCGCATCCTCTGAAGGCCGAGGCCGAGGCCCTCCGGGGAGGGAGGAGGCATCCTCCTCGGCAGGGCGGCTTCCTCGGCCGCGGCGTTGTGCGTGTCGATCGGCGCCGAGTAGCAGTCCATGCACGCGGTTCGCCAAGGGCGCTGACGTCACTCGGCGGCGGCGTTTCCAACCAAGAGATGCCGTTTCGGTGGCAAGCCTTGTGGGCAGTGGCGCTGCTCGTGTCTTGTGGTTGTTGCGGCGACGTCGGATATAAGGTTAGGGGTGGTATTTAAAGGCAGCCCCCGAGGTCGGTTGGTGCGGCCGTTCCCGACCCGGAGGCCTTCGATTGGCGTCTGCTGCCGCTGCCGCTGCGGTTACGTCTTCGTCGGATCCGGATCGAACGGACGCGGCTGCCGGTGATGTGATGGTACGACACGGGCCCACGGAATGTCAAGCCGTATTTGTATCCAACACGATTCCGTTTGTTTGGAGAACAGGTTGAAATCCGTTTTAAAAAAAAAAAAAAAAAGAAACAGGCTCAATCTATGTATCATCATTATAGCCCAGTCACAGAAGATGATTTTACATGAAACAAAACTTTAGGGTTAACAAAAAAGAATATGTATGAACGTGTATTGAACGATTTTGTGGTGTTTTATATTCATCAAAACATAGAGCCTACCAAATGTACAAGTCGTGGTGTTTTATATTCATCAAAACATAGAGGCCACCAAATATACAAGTGTTCCATATTTTGTCCACGTAATTATAAGATACGGATTATGTTTAAGTAACCCCACAAAAAAAGATTATATTTAAGTACAATATATGTTGTTCGTTAGCAAAATTACAAAAAAAAACATTCATAAATGTCAATTTTGAGGAGAATCCACACTTATTCCCACCATAAAAGCATGTCAATTGTAACTATAGATTTGTTCAAACCTTAAATCAAAATTAACTTTCGAACATTTTCGTCGGGACTGTGGAGACATGCAAAATATTTGTGTAGAGTTGTATTGAAAACTACTTGCACGATTATAAAAAAAAAATGGAAGGACTTCAAAAAATATATTTTAAAAGATATTAGAGCATCCACCTTCCACTTAAAAGTTCCTATAGGGAATTGAGAAAACATGAATTCCAATTTGAGAGAAGATTGCTTCAGCATATTGAGCAAAACAAATCAACCCCCTATTCTCTTTAGTGGCTCTCCCTCTCCTCCCTCTTCTCTTCCATGGTCGACAGGCGTCGGTGCGGCAAGGTGGCAGTGTGACCGGTGGGCTCGTTTGTCCCGGACGTGGCACCTGCCTGTCCCGGACGTGGCACCTGCCCGGCATGGTGGTGGCCCTATCAGCGGCTCATGCACAAGGTGGTAGTGGCTCCACCCATGGGACCATGATGTCTTAGATCGGAAGAGAGAAAAAAAAAAGAAAAATTGGTGGCAGTATGTTTTTTCTTCAATTCCCTTTATTGTGAGTTTTAGAGAAAGATGATTGATTTTACTCAATTTTACGGAGATGCTTTCAGCAGGCATAACAACATGAATTATCATTATACTCCCTCCGTTTTAAATTATAAGTCATTTTTTATTTTTTTGGTTCATCTATTTTGCTATATATTTTGACACATTATTATATCTAGACTAGTTTTATAGTCAATGGATATACCAAAAAAGTCAAAATAATTTATAATTTGGAACGGAGAGAGTATCTCATAATAAATCTACGACTAGAGTTTCCAATCGATCATGCTTGCACAATATGCACACTAATGCGCTGCTTCCACAGAGACAAAGAACAAAGCACTCATTAACTAACACTTTTAAATAGGGTACATTGTCTGTGTAAGAATCAACACATATATGGCTGACAAACATAGTATTTTGATTTTTTTATTAGCTAATTTATGCTGCTTTGTCCAGTTCTTGTTTAGTCTAAGTAATTACTCGTGGCTGACGAGTATATTTACCACTAACCCCTAAATTCATGTGCTACTCATATTCTTTGTGTTCCAAATACTAAAAACTTTAAAATTCATGTGTTTTTGTTCCTCTTATACAGATACATTTCTTTCCTATTCGTGCGTTCCTTCTCTCGTTCTTCTATTTTCTTTTCCTCGGTTGCAAAAAGGCCTAGCCTGCGGAACATCCGACCGATGGGAGCCCATGCTTCCGGTTGTTCTTTTTGTTTTTTTCCCAGGCGTCCGAGTCAATCCCTTTCCTTTCCGACACCGACTTTGACGCGTGGATCCCCCAAGCCCCGGAGCAACCGACCTAACCCGTCTATAAATTCAGCCGACCCCCCTCCTCCCCACGAACTAATCCCCAACTCCGCAGCGCCGCCGCCGCTGCAACTTCCATCGAATTGATCTGCAGCACAGCAGCGCACAAGCCTCGCCCTCCCCCCAGCCTTTGCGCGGCAGCTTCGCCCTCAGCCCCAAGCCTTCCCGCGGAAGCTTCGCCCTCAAGCCCTGCTTGTGCCCTTGCGGAAACCATGGCTGACGAGTCGGTCTACTGCCCGGACTGCCACCGCACGACGGAGGTGGTGCTGGACCACGCCACCGGCGACACGATCTGCACCGAGTGCGGAATGGTGCTCGAGGCGCACTACATCGACGAGGGCTCCGAGTGGCGCAACTTCGCCGACGACGGCGGCGGCGAGGACCGCGACCCCAGCCGCGTCGGCGGGCCCAACGACCCGTTCCTCTCCAACACGCCGCTCGTCACCCGAATCGCCTACGCCGGCGGCCCGCAGAAGGCGCAGGGCGGCGACCTGCCGAGAATGCGGGTCAGCGCCGGCGGCGGCGGCGGGCCCGAGCACCGCGAGCAGACGCTGGTGGACGCGTTCCACGGCATCGCCGACATGGCCGACCGCCTCGGCCTCGTCGCCACCATCCGGGACCGCGCCAAGGACGTCTACAAGAAGCTGGACGAGGCCAAGGCGTGCCCGACCAGGGGCAAGAAGCGGGACGTGTTCTACGCCGCCTGCCTCTACGTCGCGTGCCGCAACGAGGGCAAGCCGCGGACGTACAAGGAGCTGGCCACGGCCACCGCCGCCGGCGCCTCCGCCAAGAAGGAGATCGGCAAGATGACCACGCTCATCAAGAAGGTGCTCGGCGAGGAGGCCGGGCAGGTGATGGACATCGGCGTCGTGCGCGCCGCCGACTACATGCGCCGCTTCTGCTCCCGCCTCGGGATGGGCAACCAGGAGATGCGCGCCGCGCAGGAGGCCGCGCGGAGGCTCGAGAACGGCCTCGACGTGCGGCGCAACCCCGAGTCCATCGCCGCCGCCATCAGCTACATGGTCGTGCAGCGCGCCGGCGCCGGCAAGACCGTCCGTGACGTGTCCATGGCCACCGGCGTCGCCGAGGCCACCATCAAGGAGGCGCACAAGGACCTCACGCCGCACGCCGAGATGCTCTTCGCTGCCTAGAAGGCGCGTGTCCTTTTGGATGCGTTTCCTGGCAATCTTGGCATGTCGGCCGCCGTGTTCTTGGTTCTCGGCATCATGGCACATGTTTTTTCGACATGTCCGTGTTCCTATCAACGAGAACGAACGTGTGAAATTGTGAATTATTAAGATTCTGTTGGACTTCGATTCCAAGTACTGTTCATTCGTGAATCCGTGCTTGATTCGATTGATTCCAAATTCATGGACCGATCGTCTGAGATGCTTGCTAAATGCCAAGTGATCGACTGATGATTCCAAATTCATGGAACGGTCATCTGAGATGAGGCGCTTGCTGAATGCAAGTGATCACGATTCATGAATGACTTCGTGATGAGTACAGTACATAACTTGCATCTCGATCGCATGCATGTCCTGGCCACATGAATGTAAAAACGGCCAAGATCGTTCTTGTGGGAATCTGACGAATTGATGTCCAGGATGATGATGTGTCTGACATGGCATTGAGTGAAATTATTCACTAGTACTGCAGCGAGTAACTTGGACATGCATATCAATCCATTGAAAGGAAGACAGGGGCTGTTGCTGCACTGATGTTGTTAAGCCAGCCATGTTTGTTGGTGAGGCTGGTGCTGCATTCATTCACAGTGCTACTGCTATTCGATAGACCTGCTCATTTGGTCGTGCCCAAGGGCAGGGCTGGAAAAACCTGGGCTAGAATTTGACCAAAGTCCTATTATAAAAAAAAACAATGAAGCCAATTTGGTAGGATTTTGACTCCGCTTTCACCGGTGGAGCTGTTTGTTCCTATCACGGAGCTAAAACAGTTTTAGAAACAGTTTGACCAAAATTGCTTTAGTGACAGTTTTGTATTGTGTAAGTCTGAGGATGAGCTAGGAGATGCCTAGAGGGAAGTCACATTTTTACGCTTGCGGTGTTAAAAAACAGCTTTTTTAGAGCCATTTGTGAGAAGCCACAACCATACCAAAGAGACTCTAGATAATATATGCATAATAAAAATTTTAATTTAATTTACAAATCTATGTTATGCTAGGGCTAAATTTTAGAAGATATAAAGGCAACAGCAATAGGGAAGCCTTGGTTCTATCACCTAAAAAGCATGACACACGTAGACTAAGGTAAGTTTGAGGCACACATCCTCAATGCAAACAAACATTAACATTAGGTTCATCACTTTTTTGTTGCTCAGGATTAAATCCAAAAATATGTTAATCTTTGCTAGAGCCACACATTTTACTCAGGAAGCTATTGGTGCCTCTGCATGTAGCACTGACTTTACAGGGCCATCATCTCGCCTCCTCTCTCCTCCAAGTGAGCATCCGGGCCTACAAGCCTTTGCAGGGCTATAAGCCACGATGGTGCATTGAGCTTGCTCTAAGTAGTATTTATCAGTTTAGAGTAGCTTAAATAGACCAGGAACCTTTTTATTCCAAAGTCCGAACACTAGAGTATAGATTCTTTCAATGGGATCATTTGCTTATTTCCGTTGTTAACGCTAAAGAAGTACTCCGTCAGAAGCTAGTTAGTGTATTAGGAATTATACTTTCTCTATTCCATGCGTTCAGTGGAGGGTAGTATAAGAATGTGATGATCAAGTATGAGACATATATAGGCCTCATTTGCTAGAGCTCCTCTTTAGTCTAGCTCCAGAGAGTGAGTGAGTGAGAGAGAGAGAGAGAGAGAGAGAGAGAGAGAGTAATTTTTCACTAAAAATGAGCTAAAGTTGTTTTAGAGGAGCTCCAAATCCGAAGGATCCCTTGAGGAAGTGCTCTTCCAAACAAGGCAGATATGAGAGCTAAAGTTCACGAGGCGGAGCTACTTGAGATTATGTGTGATCTTTTGATAGAGGCAGCCGGCTTCATGGTGGTGATCCTCCAAGGGTGATGTGGGCAGTGCTGTATTGGTGTGCAAGGATAAGGATAGAAAACAAGTCCGGTTTGAAACATGAACTCCATTTAATTTCACGCTAAAACTCAATAGCGGCCCCCCATGTTTTAGGCTGACCTGATCCCGATGCAAGATGATAATCCTGAACTGATCGTTAAATAGTTCTAGACATAAAATTTTGAACAAAATTCAACTAGACCGACTTTTCTCAGGTACCATAGATTTACTTAGGAAATTGGATGAGTATGCCGTGACACTGATGGACACGTCACCTATACTATTTAAATATAAGT